>JALIGW010000176.1:0-122500 GCA_023053685.1 Diadophis punctatus similis
CTTTGCCAATTGGTTCCACAATACTTGCTGATGTCATCGCTCTATCTTGTTTTAGGTATCTTTCGTGGATGCTTTTGATCAAGTGGGATCCATTCTATCACTGCCTTGGCCCCACCTGCCATCGATTCTTCTTGCAATGGGACCAGCCCATTTCCATTTCAATTCTTTTATTCTCTTGATGGTATCTTATACTTTTGTTTGTTCTCTAGTCCATGTGCAGATCTTTCTATCTTGTCTTGTGATTCTGAGCATGTATCTTTCCATGGCTCTTTGCGCCACTCGTAGCTTTTGAATCGATTGCGAGGTTAGTGTCCATGCTTCCCAGGAACGCATTCACACATGCATATAATACTGTGTGGATCTCGCTATAGTGCTGATTTTTTCTGCCCAAGTTTAGCTTAGCACCTCATTCATTATAAAAAGAGCATATATTTCAGTCTTGCCTTTACTCTTCAAAAGTCTTGAAAAGTCTACTGTATATTTAGAGTCTTTAGTTAGCTAGTTATTTATCTATCGTAAGCTAACGTATTGGAAAAGAAGTTGTTGATTAGGCGGTTGTTCAGGCTCTATTTTTAGCCCTGCACATTCACAGTGGTAACATTTCCCCCATCCCCACCCCCCAAAAAAGACTACATGTTGTGTGTGGGTGTGTGCCAGGGGTCGGGTTCTAACTTACCTCGCTGCCGGTTCACTTCCTCCCACATTGTGTGGCTGCGCCTCATGGGCACACATGCACAGTGCCAAAAAATTAAAAAGCAAAAAAAAAGCCAAAAACAAGATGGCGATGCATGCGCAGTGCCAGAAACTCGCCTTCTGCGCATGCTCAGAAGAAAAAAAATAAAAAGAATTCCCCTCCCCCAAAAAATTTTAAAAAATAAAAAAGAAAGATGGTGGCGCCCACGGACAGACACCGACCGAACCAGTTCTGTGACATCATCATGACATCACCAGCGGGTCGCTACCAGTTTGGGCGAACCAGTCCGAACCGGGAGGAACCCATCTCTGGTGTGTGCGCGCGCATGTGCGTGTGTTTTAATCAACTTTAAACAATAGATGTGGCGAGTATCCCAAACCTTAATTTTGATTTTGACAACTGATAGATACAGTGCACCAAATAAGGATTTAAATGTGACAAGTTTTAATAGGAAAGGAAAACATTCACATCTTGTAATCATGGTGATGAAATTTATGTTGGGCAAGGCTATACATTGCAAAATAATTTAATTGGTGGTACTGGGTGGTACTGCATTGTTCCATTACAGTGTTTATATTTTAAAAATGTAATTAAGTTAAATGTTTCACAATATCTTTATAAGGGTGGGTCGTATAACAAAGCACGTCAGAGCACTGAAAAGAATGAAAGTCTTTTTAGAAATATATTGGGAAAGGTATATATATATATATATATATATATATATATATATATATATATATATATATATATATATATATATATATATATATATATATATATATATATATATATATATATATATATATATATATATATATATATATATATATATATATATATATATATATATATATATATATATATATATATATATATATATATATATATATATACCTTTCCCAATATATTTCTATATATATATATATATTTCACTCCCTGATAAATATTACATAGTAATTCCAAAAAACAAAACAAAATAAAACAGTGCATTATCCCTTCAATTTTAATGCATTAACTCAAGAATTAATTTTTAATCTCAACTGATTATATTTGTAGATGTTATTAAGGGTCCTTTTTAATAGCCAAAATCAAAGTAAAACATCTCCTAAGTGGTATGCTATAATAGAAGATCGTGCAATATTAGCATAGCATTTCATCTAAGGGGAGACTGTTAGACCACACATCTGCAATTTAAGTCTAGTTAATATAATCCAGGAAGTAAGCCACACTTGATTTAAAAGCAGCTCTCCGTAGGTGTTTTCCCCCCCCTTGTGCATCTGCTCGCCACTCATATCTTTCAATTGTTTATCACTCCGTCATAAATTATCCCAAAAAGATAGTTTGTAAGAGCATGGGAAAAAATGGATATCCATATGCAAAACAGCTGCACTTGAATGGGTAACAATCTTCATGTGGTTATAATGTGTGTGGTTTGGCTTGAAAGATGCATCGACAAAATGATCAGTCATCATTGTGGAATGGCGTAAGGTCTCCCAAATAAAATATATGCACAGTAGAGGGGGCGCGCGATGGCTCAGCAGTTAAAGACACTGAGCATATCAACCGGAAAGGTGACAGCCGAGGTTCAAGACCCGAGCACCACACGATAGGGTGAGATCCTGTTCGTGCCCCAGTTCCTGCCAACTTAGCAGTTCTAAAGCATGCAAAGGCAAATAGACAAATAGTACCATTTTGGTAGGAAGGTAACAGTGTTCTGTGCACCTCAACCAGAGGTAGGTTCCTACCGGTTCTATAGAACCAGTAGTAAACCGGTGACAACATCACGGAGATGGTTCTGTCAGTGCCGGTCTGTGGCCGCCGCGATCTCTCTTTTTTTTTTTTGCTTTTTTTTTTTTGCTTTTTTTTTTTGCTATTTTTTGCTTCTGTGCATGCGCAGAAGCTGAATTTTCGACACTTTCCGGCTGCCATCTTTTTGGGTTTTGGGTTTTTTTTTGCAATTTTTGCTGGTTTTTTGCTGGAGTTTTCGGCACTGCCCATATGCGCGTGCATGCAGCCACACAGCGTGCAATGCACGCACAGCCACGCGGCATGGGAGGAAGCAAACCGGCGATGAGGTAAGTTAGAACCCACCCTTGACCTCAACATATAGTAATGCTGGCCACATGAACATGGAAGTGTCTTCAGACAATGCTGGTTCCCTCGGTTAAGAAACAGAGATGAGCACTGCCCCCTGGAGTCATAAGACATATTGGACAGGGGAAACCTTTACCTTTATACCATAGTACTTATGAAACTGAAGCTTCTAGTCTCATAATACCACACAGAATCTGATATACTGCAGTCTATGGTATGCTATTATTTAGAATAAGGGAACGAACAAAGAATGGAAATAGGAAACATCTGATAATCAATGTTCTACCCAGTCCTAAAGCAATAGAGAAAACACCACTCACCTATGGCATACTATCTTATGCCTAACAGTTCGTAATGTAGCTTAACTTATCAGTGTACTAAAAACAACCAATCAGGGTTATGTTTTGAAGAGTTTGACGAGATTAGAATTTCTGGCCTTCTGTTTAATGCTGACCTTCTAGATCAGTGATGGCAAACCTTTTAGACACCGAGTGCCCAAACTGTGTGTGACAGAGGTGATAATTAATCTCACAAAGGAGAAGTTTGATCTTTTCCCGGACATCAGACGTTAGAAAAGAAACCGCAGTTTAAAGGTCTAAGTAAAAATGTTTATTTCGGTACAAAAAACAATAAATCCTCATTAATTACATGTCTGATATAAAAGTAGGTCTTCCTTCAATGGAAGCCAGGAACAGAAGGACAGATTGGAGAAAGGAATGCACACATGCGTACAAGAACATATCAATCACGTGCTCAGGAATAAACCATTATAATGAATAGGGATGCATCTCCCTGCATATACATATAACAGGCAATAAAATCACTGCGTGACAGTGTGTGCGTGCATGCCCAAAACTGAAAGAAGTGTGCATATGCATGGATGTGTGTGCGCCACCATGTGCATACGCAGCAGAGACCCGAAGACCAGCTGGCTGGCGGGAGGTGGGGCATCCCAACAATGGCAATGCGGCAAGATCTTTTTCTTTCGTGAGCTTCTGTTTCATCGTTTGTAAGGAAATAGAAGCTCACAAAAGAAACGCCACGGAGATCTGACCTGGGGCAACGACGCGCATGCCAGCTGAGAGGGCTCTGCATGCCACCTCTGGCAGGCCTGCCATAGGTTCGCCATCACAGTTCTAGATGTTCTATTTATTATGTCCTAGTGTAAAGGAATATTGAACTTCATAATTTATATAACTCGGAATGGCAGAAACATTCCACTCTGTGCTAGCAATGATAAGGAAGTATCATGTTCTGAGCATCACACCATATTCTGGATACCTCATCTGCACACAATATGGTATATACCACACATTGTATATTTCCCCCTAGGTGTGGAATACCGGTATCTAGTTCTTGCATGATAGCAAGAACAATGATAGCAGTGTTCCAATATTTGAGGGGCTGCCCCAAAGAAGAGGGGGTCAACCTATTCTCCAAAGCACTTGAAGACAGGACAAGAAGCAATGGATGGAAACTAATCAAAGAGAGAACCAACCTAAAAATAAGGAGAAATGTCCTGATGGTTAGAACAATCAATCGATCGGTGGAACAATTTGCTTTCAGAAGTTGTGAATGTCCCATCATTGCAGGTTTTTAAGAAGAGATTGGACAACAATGTGTCTGAAATGGTATAGGGTCTCATGCTTGAGCAGCAAGTTGGACTAGAAGATTTCCAAAGTCCCTTCCAACTCTGTTATTCTGTTATTTATCAAAAGAATCAATCTTGCGTTTGTTTATATGTCTTTAGGTTTAACATTTTGCTCGGCGTTTCTTATCTAGGCAAAGTAGATGTTCCCATAAAGAAGGTAATAAGAATACATTTAAAATGATAATGCCTCTGATAGCATGATGGGTTCACCAAAGCAAATCCTGCAACACGTAACAAGTGTGGCGAAATAGTACTACTAGTAGTAAACACAAACTAGTTTAGGTTTTTTTTTTTTTAGTTTAGTTTTGACGTGGTGGTTCAGTGGCTAAGATGCTGAGCTTGTCAATCAGAAAGGTCAGCAGTTCGGCAGTTCGAATCCCTAGCGCCGCCTAACGGAATGAGATCTTATTACTTGTCCCAGCTTCTGCCAACCTAGCAGTTCGAAAGCATGTAAAAATGCAAGTAGAAAAATAGGGACCACCTTTGGTGGGAAGGTAACAGCGTTCCATGCACTTTCAGTGTTTAATCCTGCTGGCCACATGACCACGGAGACGTCTTTGGACAGCGCTGGCTCTTTGGCTTTGAAACGGAGATGAGCACCGCTCCCTAGAGTCAGGAACTACTAGCACGTATGTGCGAGGGGAACCTTTACCTTTTTAAACACAAACTATGCATAGGAGAGTGCCAGGATTGTACACACCTGGATAACCTGTTTTCCCAGATGCAAGAGAAGCTTTTGCAATGACAGCCTGGAGAAGAATCTCGGCTGTCACATTTCACTTCACCAGCCTTTCTCACCAGCTGCCAGAATAATATTGCCCAGGAGGGTAATATTTGATTTCCACCCGCTTAATGATGTCTGATACAATGTTTGATGGGGATGAAGGGAGGAGAGGAAGCCAAGATATGGTTTGATTCACCTACTAAAGTGCCTGCTGATACAGTCATTAAGAAGGAGAAATGCAAGGCAGCTGAAGCTCTTGAAGTTTCTGCAGTTTGAGACTCTTAGACTCTGGATATAATAGGTCTTATTAAACAGCATTTTGACCCATGTCTGGTGCTTTCAACCTTCCTTCTTTTCTCTCTCTCCTCCTCTTTGCTCAGTTTGCTTAATTAGGTCCACAATACCTACCTCCAATATTTATCCAGATGAAAGAAATATTTATATATATATACTGGGAACGGAGCCCATGGCCTAGTGGTTAAGTTGCTGCCCTGCAAGGCAGCCGGCCCGGGTTCAATTCCCAGTAAGGGGTATGGCTATCTGACGAGAGCAAAATAAGCTCAAAATAGATCTATAATAGTCTCCCTTTATTTTCATTTATCAGCAAAAAAAAATCCTACACATATAGATTAGTGTGTCGGCTATTAAAAAAAAACAGCCTGGATGGTCCCAGTGAGGGGCTGAAAGGCAAAAATGAAGCTGTGATGCTTTCTCTCCCATATTTGGGTACACGACAGAAACACGACAGAAAAACATATATAACCCTTTCCTGGTGAAAGAGCTGATTGGGAACAGAGCCCATGGCCTAGTGGTTAAGTTGCTGCCCTGCAAGGCAGCCGGCCCGGGTTCAATTCCCAGTAAGGGGTATGGCTATCTGACGAGAGCAAAATAAGCTCGAAATAGATCTATAATAGTCTCCCTTTATTTTCATTTATCAGCAAAAAAAATCCTACATATTATATATATATAATATACCGTGTTTCCCCGAAAATAAGACCCTGTCTTATATTTTTTTGAACCCTGAAATAAGCTCTTGGCCTTATTGCCATGGACTCAAAAGTCCGATTGGGCTTATTATCAGGGGATGTCTTATTTTGGGGGAAACAGGGTATATAGCCGCCCAGAGTCTCTGTGGAGTGGGCGGCATACAAATGCAACTAATAAATAAATAAATAATATTACTGAGAATTCCCTATATGTCTGATATAACTGCTAAAAGAGAATCTTCATTTACTGTTTAGGAAGGATGAACAAATTTCAGCATTATTGGTGTCTAATGTCCACTCTAAACATTTCCTCCTGCTTATAAATATATCATATACCAGTGATGGCGAACCTTTTTTTGGCTCAGGTGCCGAAAGGGTGCGTGCGCATGCCCACACCCATAATGCAATGCCCCCGTGCATGCGCACAACCCCCGGGCTGCCCCCCATGCATGCACACAACCACCCCCCGCACTGCCCTCTTGCGCAGGCCCCACTGAATCCTCCGTACCTCTGGTAGGCCCTTTGGGCTGTTTTTCGCCGTCTCCAGGGTTCAGGAGGCTATCAACTTCACTTAGGTTTCCTTTGGTTTACAGGTCTACAAAAGTCCTAACTGTGAGGAATGGTTGCAAAGTTATTTTTTTCATCACTGCTGTAATAGCAGATGTTCACTAAGCACATCAGTCGTTAAGCGAGGACTACCTGTATAAGAAAATCAATCACTATTCTGTTTTAGATAAACATCTAAATTGGATAATGCAAACTTTTCTTATTTCCAAATCCCACAAAGACTGCATGATACATTGGTTCTTCACAAAGCTTTGCTTTTTGTATTCCTCAGGGTAATTTCAGTGACACTGATTTATGGAGCATCAATCTTGAGCATATTCTCTGGGAATATGAGGCAACACTGGTATTCAGTGTTAAAAAGCTTCCAGTATTTAAGAAACCTCTTTGTAATTTCAAGGACATTGTTATGAATAGGGTGGAAGTACAACACAATGGAGGTAGTGATAAACAGACAGAGGTGGGAAAATGTTGGTTCTTATAAAGTGTCAATAAAGATTATCTTCATTTGTAGCTATATAAATCAGAAATAGATTTTGCTTGATCCAGATCCATGCCCTTATATTATCTACTCTGGTTTTATTTTTCTCTTCAAACTCTTTGAACTGAGTAGATCTATTTTAACTATACTTAAAAAGAAACAATAACAAAACTTCAATATTTATAATTACCGGTACCAACCATTCTTTCTGCTTTCCTTTCCTTTTTTAACAGAACTTGTGAAAAAGCTTGGCTTCTCAGTTTAAATTATCCATACAGTATATTAATAAAACTCTTTGTCGTGTACAGCGGTGGGTTGCTCCCGGTTTGGCCTGGTTCTGTGAACTGGTAGCAGCGGTGGCAGGAGGCTCCGCCAACCCACCCGGGACGCTTCTTCACATGCACAGAAGTGCACGTGTGAGCACGCACATGAACCGGTAGCAATGGGTTTTAGAACCCACTACTGGTCCTATACTGTAACTGAGTTGAAATGGTGCATCATATGGCAACAATTTTTGAACCAAGATACATGGTTTATTTTAACTTGCAACTAAAATTTGTCAGGATGAATTAACCATTAGAATTTTAATCTTCAGAACAGGCTGGTTATCCTTTGAATTACTTAACATTGGGAATGCAGTAATTGTTATGTGTGAGTCAGTGTATTATCACAAAAAAGGAAAAGTGTTTTACTTATTTATGGATAAAACATAAAATATTATTATACCAAGAAGTAGAATTTTGATGAGTTTTATATTGCTCTGGACCTTATATATATATATATTCATTCATTCTTAGGAATGGTCTGAAATTTGTTTCAAATTTTGCTTTAGGCAAAGTTAAAATAGAAGTAGACCTGGGCTGTGGAAAAATTCCTTGCCATGGGCATAATAAAAAGGCTGGCTGTGTTAGCAAGGAAAGAAACAAACAAACCGTGAATTAGATCAGTTTATTAAGTATATAGAGACAGGGAGAAAAATCAAATTGTTATATCTCCCTTAGTTGGTTCCCTTTTTTTTCCTTTGGAAGAAAAATCCAGTCTGGTTCCAATCCGGGAGAAAGGCACTGGAAATAAAATGGTGGCTGATTGGAAAGAAGGACTCTTGTTTATTGATGAGCAGAACCAACCACAGCATGTAGTTCTGGGACAGCTGACAAATGGGTGTGATGAGTACATGGACTTTTATAGGGTTCTGAGATGCTGCAGGGAGTTGTGCAATGTAGTGAGCCTTGTGTCTTTTGCGATTCTAATGGTGGTGGGTTAATCCCATTATGTCTTAAAAGTCATGTATTGTCCTCCTTAATCCCATCAACTGGAGCTGAAGGTGTTTTGTTTGTGAATAGATTGGCCCAGTCTTTCTTAATGGGCACAAAATATCCATCTCTAAAGACTTCAGACATCTGCTGGAGGCTGTTTCGTTATGCAGGAAGACTGAGGGTGTTTTCTGCCTTTAAGAGCATGCTTCTCCATTTCTCCTTTGGGGAAATTTAATATTCTGCCTCTTTTAATATTCCCCAAAATATTTCATTCTCTGGGGGGGGGGACGACTTCCTACATATTGTTATTTATTTGCAGTCCCAGACCAATAAAACTCAAAGTTAATACTTAAAAGCAAAAGAAGATCAAATCTAAAACTGTTAGGTCCCAAATGTTTTCTGCAAGTGGTAACCATAACAATCTTTAATCTTGCAGAAGATGATCAGTAACTTCTTGACTAGAAAACCAAGTAAGATTTATGACAACTGGATTTATGAGGTCCAGATACCATGAGTGGTAGAATGGACATGATCTTGTGCTGAATAGTTACAAGTGTATTCATAGTATGAGAAATGAGTATAAAAGAGCTTGTTCATTACTATCACTTGAGCTATCCCTTTAACTTAAAACCTATCGAGGGCAATCAGCTTTTGAATCCAACTGTTGAATCAGTTTGATGTGATGAATCAAATTTGGTGCTTTTCAATCAGTTTAAAGATTAATTGAGTCTTAAGCAATTTAAAACACAAGTTCAAATTGATTTTGCAATTTAAACTGGACTGAATCTCATGTATAAATTGAATCCCAAATTGAAGTTGCATTTTGATTGATTCACAAAATCCTAAGTGTTAAGTCTTCCAAATACCTTGCCTCCAGGTCACTATAACAGCTAAATTAAATAATCATAATACTGATATACAATCTACCATAGCCTAGACTAGAGCTAATTGAATGGATACTTAAAAATCCATGGAATTCAGATAAGGAATTTTATTATAAGAAAGCTAAGAAGTCATTATTACATCAATGCAATTGCTCATGCATATTAAAAGCAAGATGTATAATGAAACCAGTGTTCAAATTTTGTACGTCTTTCTCCTTGTCTTGAAAATGAGGTAGAGAGCCCTGCCTTTCGTTGGTTTCATTTACAGTAGAAGTAATGTTTCCTCTTATAAAATGCATTCATTGGATGTATTTCCTTTGTAACGATCTATAGTTTCTTAAACTGCCAAAATTGAAAAGGGGTAATAAATTAATAGATCAGATTTTATTTGACTTAATCAGTAAATGCATTATGATTCAGGTATTTTAGCAAATAATGTTATAGAGATAAGAATTTTTGAGGCCAATTCTTTTCCTTATGCATTTCAAACATGTAAATAAGTACTACAATGGCCATTCCCTATCTCCCCCCCTGACGGAGTGAGAATAAATCTCACAGAGGCGATATAGATCTTTTCCCCGGAATTCAGACATTAGAAATGAAACCGCAGTTTAAAGTTCTAATTAAAATATATATTTCGGTACAAAAACAATAAATTCTAATTAATTACATGTCTGATATAAAATGCGACTTCTCTCATCGGAAGCCAGAAGAAGAAGGGTAGAATGGAGTTTGGAATGCACACATGCGTACAAGAACATATCAATCACGTGTCAGGAATGAACCATTATATTAAATAGGGATGCATCTCCCTGCATATACATGTAACAGGCAATAAATCACACCGTGACGCCCCCCCCCCCTCTATGTTTTCTCCTATATTGAAAAGTAATCATGGATTTATGCATGGAAACAGGTCAGAGATATCCAGTTAATTTCTGATAACTTGAGGAACAATTATAACAAATATCTGTTTAACACATCTTCAGTGCTAATCTTGCAAACGTTCAAGGAATCAAAAGACAGAGAAGGGATCAAATAAAGCATTTATTTATAGAGTATGATTTTTTTTACAATAGAAATTGCAATTGCAATAGCACTTAGACTTATATACCACTTCACAGTGCTTTACAACCCTCTCTAAGCAGTTTACAGAGTCAGCATCTTGCCCTCAACAATCTGGGTCCTCATTTTACCCACCTCGGAAGGATGGAAGGCTGAGTCAACCTTAAGCCGGGTGAGATTCGAACTGCCAAATTGCAGGCTGCCGGCAGTCAGCAGAAGTAGCCTGCAGTACTGCACTCTAACCACTGCGCTACTGTGGCTGCGTTCAAACCACTGTGCCAATCAGCAATAACGCAACATATAGCAGGCAGTATATATATCGAAACAGAGCTCTGATTTAAGTAAACATTGCCTATAAGCACTACGCCCAGACACGTTCTTAATTATGACTTTATTTTGCCTCATTAGGCTTGATATTGATATATTTTAAATGACCCACTAATTAAAGCAACGGCCTTAAGCAATGCTAAAATGCAGCTTTTATCACAGCCACCAAAAAGCAACAAGCAGCAATTTTACATTTGTTGTTTTATAACATTTTTGAACAGAGAATCATAATTCCACAAGAATCTAAAAGAAATACTTAAGATGCTCAGTAAAAGATGGGCACTTGATTAACAGTGAACCAGTGTGATGTATGTTTATATTAATCCAGAGTTTGCATCTCTGCTTTATAAGTGGAGGATATGAACCTGCTTCTGTTAAGTCCGGATCCTAATAATTTCCAACTAGTTTTTGAGCAGACAACAAATTCAGTCTGAGCTTATTGTCTTCATGTTCTGCACACGAGATGTTTGTTTTGAGAACTTCATTCTCTGTGGATCTAAATCTGGTTGCATAACGTAAGGCCAAAAGGTTATGGTTCAAAAGCCTATGCAGAGGTCCACTGAAAGACCAGAATAACCACCAACTAAAATCCCTCCTTGAGGGAGATAGGTGGTCTAGAAACACAAAATATAGCAATAGCAATAGCACTTAGATAGTGCTTCACAGTGCTTTACAGCCCTCTCTAAGCGGTTTACAGAGTCAGCTTATTGCCCCCAACGATCTGGGTCCTCATTTTACCCACCTCGGAAGGATGGAAGGATGAGTCAACCTTGAGCCTGGTGAGATTTGATCTGCCAAATTGCAATCAGCCAGTGATCAGCAGAAGTAACCTTCACTCTAACCACTGCGCCACCACGGCGCAAATATTTTTATTTTTTTAATTTTTTTAATTTTTTTAATTTTTTTAATTTTTTTTATTTTGTCAACACGTGTACAAGATAACAGGTGTGATATAAACAAACAAAAGCAAAGTATGTATAGGTAAATTTAGACAATAGGACAGGGACAGTAGGCACGATGGTGCACTTATGCAATAATAATAAATAATAAATGAAGGTTAATTGTATTTACTGTAATTTTAATTGGAATTGAATTGATTCTCTTAATCTGGCTTTGCCATCTTTTTCCTACTACCGTCCCTGGGATATAATTCAAAATCTAGCAGCATCTCCTGATTTAAAATTATTACAGCTAATTTATGGGAGGAAGAACGGATACTGTGTCTCTGGAGATTCTGAGTCATCCAGGTCATGGTTGTCCCAAAGGTGCTTTTGCAAAAGATAACTGAACTTTCTTGGGTTATTCCGCCCCCCCCCCCCGGAAAACGTTTCACTTCTCATCGAAGAAGCAAACTGAAGAAGAAAAATAACTGAAGAAGCTTTTGGGATGAGAAGCAAAACATTTTTACAGAAAGTCCAGTTGCCTTTTGGAAAAGCACCTTTGGGACAACTGATACTGTGCATGTTACTTGTGCTTCCTGCACATACAACAATTTTCCTTGAACTATGACCTGAAGAACATGTCATTTGTCATAATCTTTCTACCAGAAATTTGAGGCTAGCAGTGTTTTATTGTATAAATTTTCATTCCTTATCAACTTGAATAAAATGCAAGAGGGCCTGGTATATAAAATACAGTGTGTACTGTTGAAAAGCAATATTAAAAAGTTTTTCAATTCTTCTGTGAAATATATCTGTTGTTTTCTGGTGAGATTTTGATGCAATATCAAACAAGCACTTGGTCATTCTCCTGACTTCTTTCTGTGATATTGGATAGAATCACAGATATATTTGGAAGAATAAGACATTGTTTTAGCTTTAAAGTTCTTAAAAACATCATTAATTATTTAATGTGGAAACTACAAGTGGTCATTAATTAATTGACAAATTGCAACTGGTTGTTAATTAATTTAAACTGGTTTCCCTTCATTCTTCTTCATTGGTGCAGGAGGTCTGGACATCCTGTCCAGAAGACAGGGGCCAATTGTCAGGTCCTCATCCTGGCCCACTGGGATGGTGTCCAACAAGTTGTGTCCAACCCACTGGGCAGCAGCCCGGCCCTCCAGGCCTACACCCATTAGCTGCCTTGCATGGAATTCCCTGCAAGCATGCCCAGAGTTGTTTGGTTTTGATTTGTGGGTTGTGGGAATTCTACACTTGTTGGTTGGTACAACAACAGCATCAACTAGTTGTGGCTCATTCATCAATCACCCAGTTAAATAGGTAGGGTCCCATTTTAGCCGTTGACTTCAGATCATACAACAGGGGACATTGGTTTGCTTAAAGGCCAAGAGGTCCTCTGTCCATCTTCGCTGTGGTCCTAACCAGTACACGATGCCCCGAGGAGGCTCCCTTCCATCTTCATCAACCATTGCTTTTTTTTTCTTCCATTCTATCAGGTCCAATTCACAGATACTGTCTGAACAAGTACTTTCCTTGGCAAGGTGTTTGAGAAGTGGTTTGACATTGCCTCCTTCCGAGAGTTGAGAGAGAGTGACTGCTTGAAGGTCACTGAGCTGGCTTTCTGCCTAAGGAAAGAAGAAAGTAGAGAGAGGAAGAGAGAAATAAACAAGGAGGGAGGATGGCTTTCTGCCTAAGGTGGGACTAGAATTCACCATCTCTTGATTTCAAGCCTGGTTGAATTTAATGAAATGAGAAATTTGCAAGTACATTAAAGAAGAACTTGTGCTGTGAAGCCGGTCCTACCTTAACAGCAACAAGCACCTAGCAAGACAATCCAAAGATATTCAGTTAAACAGCAAGAGTTGGGAAGTTAGCAATAACTTTTGCTCATTTCTTAAGAAAATATGGAAATTGAGCAAATGTATTTTTGACAAATTTTTGTATTCCCCTCCACAGCAGGACTGCCCATTAAGAAGACTTCCCAATTTGTACCTTATCCTACCCAATCCCCCACCGAACACAGCAAATCTGAGAAGGGACACCAGCCAGATGAGGAGGTGGAGCTCTACAATTGGAGCAGACCCTCAAAGTAGGGGCATGTTGGAACGTAAAAGAGTTCCACAGCCCCCTCTTTCTAGAGAGGCTGTAAATTAGAGGTGAATGAACCATGTTTCTCCATGGCTGCTAACTCTTAACAAAATAAACCCGAGGTATAAAGTCTAATATACACTTTTATTATAAAAGTACAAAAAATATTGATTACATCTTACCAGACAGAAAAATATGTCAGCCGGACAAAGGAAAGAAAGTAATAGAATGAACAAAGAACAGAAACTAGACATGAGCAGTAAATCAAGGATCACAAGGCATAAATCACGAGACATTTAGATAAGAGATTTCTCTGGCTACCGTACAGTCCAGAGTAGAAGTTCAGCTCAGCTGGCAAATGCTAAAAAAACTCAGTGACAGGGCAGAGTTTCTCCTATTAAATCCTGACAGTTTTCTTGGTGAGGTTTTTTTAATAGTGGTTTCCTATTGTCCCCTTCTTAGGACTGAGAGTGAAGGCCCCAAGTTGAGAGAGTTGGCCTTCTGAATAAAGGAGGAAGAAAGAAGACACAGGAGCATAGTAATAAACAGGGAAGGAAGGAAGGAAGGAAGGAAGGAAGGAAGGAAGGAAGGAAGGAAGGAAGGAAGGAAGGAAGGAAGGAAGGAAGGAAGGAAGGAAGGAAGGAAGGAAGGCTTTTGTTCCTATCGGAAGACTAGAACTTAGCGTCTACTAGGATTGGATAAAAGTCACTCAGTGATCTATTATGCCTTCTGCAGGATGAAACTCACATTCTGCTGGTGATTGCCTCAAGGTCACTCCGCTAAATGACATTCATCTTGGAGGACTAGACGTTACCATGCCTATTGCAGGAACACAACATACAGTCTCCTAGTGATTGGCCAAGGTTACTAAACTGAATGTCATGCATATAGGAAGACAAGAACTTAAATTGACTATTGGAGGACTAGAACTCACCATCTCCTGATGATTGGTCCAAAGTGAAGCAGCTAACTTCCATCCCGAATGCTCGACTGGAACTACACCATCTCCTGGGGGTTGGAATAAAGTCTCAGACTCAGATGACTATTATGCATATTGCAGGACTAGAACTCACTGTACCTTTTGCATGATTAGAACTCACCTGGAGATTGGTCCAAGGTCCCTCCGCTGGCTACAATTCATATTGGAGGACTAAAACTTACTTTCCACATTGCAAAGATACGATAAACGAGAACTCATTTTTGTTAATTTGACCAAAGTAATGAAGTAACCAAGTAATCGACTCAAACATACCATTTCTTGGTGATTCCATCAAGGTCAAAAAGCTGGCTTCCCTCCCAATGGTTCGACCAGAAGTCAACGTCTCCTAATGACTGGAATAAACTAAAGTCAGAAAAGTATTGTGCATTTTGCAGGAAAAGAATTAATGTATTTTTGCTGGATTAGAACTCATCTATTCCTTGGCATAAGGATAGGAATAAGATCACTCCACTCTCTGTCATTCACATTGGAGGACTAGAACTTACATTGACTATTGGAGGACTAGAACTCACCCTCTCCTACTGACTGTCTCCTCTTCATTGGACCAAAGTCACACAGCTGGCTTCCATCTGAAGTGTTCAACTCAAACTCACCAATTCATGGTGATTGGTGCAAGGTCAAAAAGCTGACTTCCATCCCAAAGGTCCAATTAGAACTCACGTTTCCCTGGTGATTGAAATAGCGAAAACTCAGACAAGTGTTTTGAATTTTCCAGAAAAGAACTCAATGTGATTTTGTAGGACTAGAACTCACCTTTTCCTGGATGAATTGGCATAAGATCACTTCAGTGGCTTTTGTTCAGAACTTACCGTTTCCTGCCAATTGGTCCAAAGTCACTCACAGGTCTTTGGTGCATATTTAAAGATGAGACTTTAGGATTCCTATTGCAGGACAGGAGGATACATTCTACTGGTTATAAGCCAAGGTCACATAGCTGTCTTTTATACCTATGGTTCAACTACAACTCACCTTTTCCTGGGTGAATTGGCATCAGATCACTCCACTGGCTCTCGTTTATATTGGAGGATGAGAACTTACTAATGCAGGACTACAACTCACTGTCTCCTGCTCCTTGGTCCAAAGTCATATCTTGGCAATTGCATCAAGGTCAAAAAGCTGATTTCCATCCCAACAGTTTGACTAGAAATCAAGAACTCCTGTTGATTGGAATAAAGTAAACTCAGACAACTATTGTTTTTTTTTTGCAGGAAAAGAACTCAATGTGATTTTGTAGAATTAGAACTCACCTTTTCCTGGTAAATTGGCGTAAGGTCACTCCTCTGTCTTTCGTTCACATTGGAGGACTAGAACTTACATTGACTATTGGAGGACTCACCCTCTCCTACTGACTGTCTCCTGTTAATTGGACCAAAGTTACACAGCTGGCTTCCATCTGAAATGTTCAACTCACACTCACCAATTCGTGTTGATTGGTGCAAGGTTAAAAAGCTGACTTCCATCCCAAAGGTCCAACTAGAACTCACGTTTCCCTGGTGATTGGAATAGGGTAAACTCAGACAAGTGTTTTGTATTTTCCAGAAAAAAACTCAATGTGCTTTTGTAGAACTCACCTTTTCCTGGGTGAATTGGCATAAGATCACTTCAGTGGCTTTTGTTCAGAACTTACCGTTTCCTGCCAGTTTGTCCAAAGTCTTTCGTGCATATTTAAAGATGAGAACTTAGGATTCCTATTGCAGGACAGGAGGATAGAGTACATTCTACTGATTATAAGCCAAGTTCACATAGCTGTCTTTTATACCGATGGTTCAACTACAACTAACCATTTCCTGGGTGAATTGGCATAAGGTCACTCCACTGTCTGTAGTTCATATTGGAGGATGAGAACTTACTATGCCTCATGTGGGACTAGAACTCAGTGTTTCCTGCTCATTGGTCCAAAGTCATATCTTGGTGATTCCATCAAGGTCAAAAAGCTGATTTCCTTCCCAACAGTTTGAACAGAAATCAAGAACTCCTGGTGTTGGAATAAAGTAAACTCAGACAACTATTGTTTTTTTTTTTTTGTAGGAAAAGAACTCAATGTGATTTTGTAAGATTAGAACTCACCTTTTCCTGGGAAAATTGGCGTAAGGTCACTCCTCTGTTTTTCGTTCACATTGGAGGACTAGAACTTTCATTGACTATTGGAGGACTAGAACTCACCCTCTCCTACTGACTGTCTCCTGTTAATTAGACCAAAGTTACACAGCTGGCTTCCATCTGAAATGTTCAACTCAAACTCACCAATTCGTGGTGATTGGTGCAAGGTCAAAAAGCTGACTTCCATCCCCAGGGTCCAACTAGAACTCACGTTTCCCTGGTGATTGGAATAAATTAAACTCAGACAACTGTTGTTGTTTTTTTTTTTGCGGGAAAAGAACTCAATGTGATTTTGTAGGATTAGAACTCACCTTTTCCTGGGAAAATTGGTGTAAGGTCACACCTCTGTCTTTCGTTCACATTGGAGGATTAGATCTTACATTGACTATTGGAGGAATAGAACTCACCATCTCCTATTGACTGTCTCCTGTTTATTGGACCAAAGTTACACAGCTGGCTTCCATCTGAAGTGTTCAACTAAAACTCACCAATTCGTGGTGATTGGTGCAAGGTCAAAAAGCTGACTTCCATCCCAAAGATCTAACCAGAACTCACGTTTCCCTGGTGATTGGAATAGGATAAACTCAGACAAGTGTTTTGAATTTTCCAGACAAGAACTCAATATACTTTTGTAGGACTAGAACTCACCTTTTCCTGGGTGAATTGGCATAAGATCACTACAGTGGCTTTTGTTCAGAACTTACCGTTTCCTGCCAATTGGTCCAAAGTCACTCACAGGTCTTTCGTGCATATTTAAAGATGAGAACTTAGGATTCCTATTGCAGGACAGGAGGATACATTCTACTGGTTATAAGCCAAGGTGACATAGCTGCCTTTTATACCTATGGTTCAACTACAACTCACCTTTTCCTGGGTGAATTGGCAACAAATATCTCCACTGTCTGTCGTTCATAGTGGAGGATGAGAACTTACTATGCCTAATAAAGGACTAGAACTCACTGTCTCCTGCTCCTTGGTCCAAAGTCATATCTTGGCGATTGCATCAAGCTCAAAAAGCTGATTTCCATCCCAGCAGTTTGAACAGAAACCAAGAACTCCTGGTGATTGGAATAAAGTAAACTCAGACAACTATTGGTTTGGGGTTTTTTTGCAGGAAAAGAACTCAATGTGATTTTGTAGGATTAGAACTCACCTTTTCCTGGGAAAATTGGCGTAAGGTCACTCCTGTGTCTTTCGTTCACATCGGAGGACTAGAAATTACATTGACTGTTGGAGGATTAGAACTCACCCTCTCCTACTGACTGTCTCCTGTTTATTGGACCAAAGTTACACAGCTGGCTTCCATCTGAAATGTTCAACTCAAACTCACCAATTCGTGGTGATTGGTGCAAGATCAAAAAGCTGACTTCCATCCCAAAGATCTAACCAGAACTCACGTTTCCCTGGTGATTGGAATAGGATAAACTCAGACAAGTGTTTTGAATTTTCCAGACAAGAACTCAATATGCTTTTGTAGGACTAGAACTCACCTTTTCCTGGGTGAATTGGCATAGGATCACTACAGTGGCTTTTGTTCAGAACTTACCGTTTCCTGCCAATTGGTCCAAAGTCACTCACAGGTCTTTCGTGCATATTTAAAGATGAGACTTTAGGATTCCTATTGCAGGACAGGAGGATACATTCTCCATAGTGGGTGGAGCTAACCTCCAAGTATTGGTTAAACCTGCCCTCTAGCCAATCAGGACTGAGTCTGAAATAACAAATGTCATCCCTGTGTCTCAATACCCCCTCTTTTACTAAGTCCTTAGCCATAAAAGGACACATGCCTTATGCTCCCATCATTGAAGGTTTTTCCAGTCATCTACTTTCCTGAGGTGAATTCTTCGCATCTTTGAAAAAGACCTGCAGTGAGTTTCTCTCCAGTGACAGTTGGCTCGATTCCTGGGTTGAGGGTGGCTAAGGGCCTTGGCCCAGCCATTTGCTGGGCCTCCAGCCGATGAAGTTAACATTTAAGAGCTTTGTTCTCCCATCCCGGCTGTTGAGGTTATTAAAATGGCCTTTCGCATTAAATAGGCACTTGGCTTACTCGGGCCTGCTATATTTCAAAGGGCCACTTACCGCTCACAGGGAGAGATGATTCTCTTCGAGATGATTCTGTTCGTGAGGACTTCAAGCCACAGAAGTCAAGCGCTTGAGCGGCCGCCATTCCTCTCTGTCTGGCTTGGGCCTGTGCCCAAATAGCCAGGCTGGCACTTTAAACTCCTGCAGACAAAGAAAGATAATAGAGAGGTTTCTGTCTGAACAACTATCTGTAAGTAGCCTTATCTGCCGATCGGCCAGGCCGTCCCATCGTGCTTGGTGCGAAGGCCTGTTGCCGCCTTTCCATGTAACTGTCAGTTGATCCGACGTCCATCTTGGAGGTATGACATCAGCGAGGCCCTGTTTCGTCCTCACAGCGGTGACTGTCTTGAAGGCACATGTGGCGCATCGCTCCTTGGCTGCTTGTTCGGGCCGTTTGATTCTGCGGCTGCACTCATGAGCCCCTGCGCCCCCCTCACACTATATACCTGACGGAGAGAAACAAACTGGGGAAATGCACAGGGCGATCGGCCTGTCCCAGAGGCAACGGGCACAGAGGAGCTATATATAATTCCAGTCTATCCCTCGGCCTTCGTGGGTGGGATGCTAATGGTTGCGATTACCCTGCAACTTTGCTCCCATAGCCTAAGAAATGAAATGGAGCCTCATAGGAATAAGGCCAGGTCCAGTCAGGCCTCGGGGAGGGCAATACACTACGGGGCATCCTACATAGTGTCTAGAAGGTTTGGTAATTTCGGGCCATAGCCGTGAGCACGCCTCGAGCCGAATGGTGACCAGTTCAATTGGCCGGCGCCCCCTTGCCCGACGTTGTCAACATCGCTGAGTTCGGTTGCTAGAGACAAGGAGGTATCACACACCCCCTACGGGCAGTTAGGCTTGGGGTTTTTTCCCCTTGAAGTGATTTTGGACTCCATCGGGGGCTCCAGGGCGCTTCCGCTGTCATCGGCTCCGCCTCTCCAAGCCGTGCCACAGCTGAGGGTTCTAATTAGCTTCCCTACGCACCACGCGCAGCCACACTCAAAGGCTTGATTGGCCCAATTACTCGGCACTAGCCAGACGCCCATTGCAGGCTGCAACAGTCCTGGGTCTCAAGGAGGGGGGGGACAGCCATCGGCACCACTTCTCGCCGCGCCACAGCTGATTGTGACTCTGTTGCGTGCTGTGCACAGCTGCACTTCACATGGCCAGGCCGAATGGTGCTCTGGACCCATGGCGGTGCTTTGCTTGCAGCACAACAGTGTAAAGGTGGCCGGTTTCTCTCCGTTCCTTTGAAAGCCTCTGTGCATTGCCAGACTGCCGCTAATTGATCCCAGCTGACAGTTGGCCTTCGAAGCCTGCCTGCGCATGCACGTGCATCTCAGCTTGCTCCCCTCCTTCCCGGGTGGCTATCTAAGGGCAGGTAGAATGCTGAGGTCAGCAGCTGAGCTCGGGCAATGAACTGAGCAGCAAATGCCAATGTGGCATCCCTCTTCAGTGCTCCAGGCAAGGGCAGGCAAGGTTTCGCTGTGGAGAGGCTAAAACTCCTGCAGCAACTGCAACCGCTCCTCCCCATGCTTATGCAGCTGTCATAAAGTGTTTAGTAGGGGGCAGGTGGAGCATACGAGCTCCATTATTTTGCCATTAATCCACAGTGATGGTGAGGGGGAGTGGCCCCAGACACCCTCCCTGCAGTTTCATTAGGACTAGGATGCCCCTTATTTCTCCTGCCGCCCAGTCAGAGCCTACAATGGGGTTACAATTTCCAGGAGACTAGCGCAGGTAGAAATAGCCAGCACGCTCAAAATGTTACGATACCTTCGGTTACGGTATCTACACCTGCTATGGACGGCTCTCCTCCTCTGACCTTGATAGTGGTCAATTCCAGGGTGGGACTGTAGGAAAGTTTCACAATCTTCCATGCCTACCCCGGGGAAGTTGGCAGCCTTCAATAACATCAGTCAGGCATCGCCTGATCCCCTGTCAGCAGTTTTCAGGAGACTGCTAGATGGCCATCGCCCGGGCTCTCCTCAGACTAACATTAATGCCTTTCCAAGGTTGGCAGTCACTACGGGTGCGGCTTCCTGTCAGCAGCTCGCTGGCTGTCCAGGTGACAGATTAGGTCAATGGCTCCGCCATCAGAGGTGAGTAGAACTGATGGCCTTGGGAATAAAAGCATTGCCTAACAAGGCTAGGCGGCCCCAGCCTGACTCCCATCAGGGCATGGCTTGCTGTGGACATCTACATAGTTTAACATAAAGCTTATTCTGAGAGCAGAACACCAGCCTATTTTGCACCCCTTTGTTTGGGCTCTCTAGTCTGTTTTCCGCTACCCTAGCTCTCGTGCCCTCCCTGACTCCTACTATCCCAGAGCCCGACTTTTCCGTTCAGGACTCCTCCGTCATGTGGGTTCTGGAGTCTTTTCTGCAGGGAGAGGGTGTGCCTGCATCCATGTCATACACATAGGTTCATCACGCCATACTGAGTCGCTCCTGGACCAGGGTACGTCATTGGCAGAAGGGCGGCTCTAGGATGCCTCCCCCGATCTGGCTATGACGGGTCAAGTCCCAACTGCTGTTGCACCGGTGGGGGCATGGCTGAATTGGACTGATGGCCTATCTCGCCCTCCATCAGGTTCACAGGCCTGATTTCTATTTACACACCACCGACCTCATACTCACCTGGGTTCCGGCAGTCTCGGAGCCTGGACACTCAAGCCAGGCACCCTCTGTTCTGTGGTTCCTGAAGCTTCTTCCTCAGGTTGAGGTTGGGCCTGTGTCCTTAGCGTCTGCAGAGATATCACATGCCACAGGGTGGCTATAGGACCAGGGTCCAGCACGTCATCAAGGAAGGGTGACTCTATAATGCCAACCCTGTTTGGACTTCGAGGGGTCGAATCCCAGCTGCTGATGCTCCAGTGGTGGCTAGAAACTGCCGCCATAGGCGACTACAGTGGCCGCAGGGACGGTGAGACCATTACCACTGCACCCGCCATTGGCCGGCTGCAGGACACCACGTTGTCCTCAGACAGGTGCCTGTGGTACACTCTCAGCTTCCATAAATTTCAGCTCCGCTAGCGGCAGTTGCTTCTATCCTCACTGACCGGCATGCTCCTTCTGTTACTCGCTTGGCAATCTCTCCTTGGCCCACTTTGTCCTTCTACTGACATCCCTCATACCATATGCCTGGTATGGCTTCTTCCCTACAAGCCCCTGGCAGGGAGTCGACCCGACAGCAGAGCTCATGTCCCACTGGACAGACAGGGCTTGTTCTTACATGTGGCCGCACTTCTTGAGGTTTGATGCCGCTATTCAGTCCGCAGTCCCAGTGGGTATATCCCTGAGCACACCTCCGGTGGCTGGCTGACCAGCTATATCCTTACGGATCAATGCTCGAGGGTCTATCCAAGCTGGTCTCACTCAGAAGCTACACCCCGCATCCCCGTGGTCTCTGATACTGGGTCTGGCAGATCCTCATGGAGCCAGATATTCCCCATTGCTACATATTTCCGCCATCAAGGAGTCTGCTGTGGGTCAGCGTGGCCACCACATTATGTCCTTGTTAGTGGTTTCCTTGCGGGTGGGTGACAGGCTCTGCTGGATCTTAAACGTCTCACCCGTCAGATCCTTCTCGCCTCCCTAGGACGCTCAACCGGTCTGTCCTCTTGGTCACATTAGGCAGAACGGTTTCCTCGCGTTAAGTCATCTTACGCCGAATTTCAGATCATTACACTACATTATAGGCAGTGTTGAGTTCAGATTCTTGGGACCTCTATTTTCCTCTGGGGCCACTCCCCATAGCTCGTCGAATGATCCTAGGGCTTTGCTAGGGCCCTGCAGTCATTCGTGAGGACCCAGGGGTCTTCATCCTTGGCAATCTCAGACTTGTGGACCTCAACTCCCAGAATGTTCCCAGCCTCGTTTTGTTAGGGCCAGCCCTCACGGATACCCTGACAGGGCTCCCCACTTGAGTTCCGTGTATCTGGATGGTCTATTGATAATCATGGCCCTATTCTTCTGGACCTTCGGGCCTGCTAGCTTCTACTGAACATCTGGAGCTTCACGGCTTCGCCTATGCTGGAGGGAAAGATCACCTCTCCGCGATCCAACTCCGTTCACGGGCTACTCTTGGTTTGCTCAAATGGCGTATGCAGGTGGTTTTCATCTGTCGCATTATCCATCAATTGGTGGTTCAATTCTAGCGCCCCAGGAAGACAGGGCGCCTCTCCACCCATGCGCCCCGCTGCTAGGGGACGGCTCTTTCAATGGTACTATCATGTCCCTCCTTGCAGTCTCTACTGGATCACCCTCTGAGACACAGGTACCTGGAGGAGGAGTTTGATCTACCTCCCCCTGTGGTCCCCCAGTATCCCACCTGGGTTCGATCCATGGTCATCACTTCGCTCTCAGGGGCACCCTATGTGCCTTGGTGAACCTCATCACCCCGCCATGGGATTGTAGTTGGCAATCCTTAGTCGGCAATGTTGGGGCACTTCCTCTGTCCATAAACTTTCTGCTCATGCAAGTTTTTCCCATCAGGGTGGTTCCAGGGCTGGGTTGTCCTTGGCATGCTGGTGGTGCGGGGGTAGTGCCCACCTTTTGTCCCAAGGTTGTTTCCTCTTTCCTTGCAAGTAGGAGGCTTGCTCTGCCGAGTCTGGGGCATTCCCAGCACGCCACCTTGAGAGGCTGTGGCAAGACACCGAGGCATGTCGTGCCCTGCAGGCTTATAGGCGTCGTACCTCCCGCTTTCCTGAAACGGGGGGGCATTTGTTCTTTTCAGCCCAATACTATGGCCCGTAGAAATCCCCTGCGGGGGTCACTCTGGTTGTTTTCATTTTGTGTCACCATCGAACCTCCCACTTTCCCGAAATGGGGGGGGGATTCGTTCCCTTCGGCCCGATACTATGGGCCATAGACATCCCCTGCGGGGGTCACTATGGTTGTTTTCATTTTGCGTCACCGTCTCCTCAGACTTCCTTCCCACGAATTTGGCCCATAGTGCCGTTTCCACTATAGCCATATCCTCGCTGGCATCTATGGGAAGGTCTGCTGGGCGATCGCCTTGTCTTCCGGCATGGTTTGTCCTACTCTAGTGATGGACCTTGCGACTCTTTGGAGGTGGCACTTCAGCAACGGGTGTTGCACCAGGTGGTGCGAAATGCTGGGGTCGCTAGCCAGCTTTGGTTGCCTGCCAAATGGATAGAGTGCTTTGGTATGTCCCATACTTGGAGGTTAGCTCCACCCACGATGGAGAAAGGGCGTTGTATACTTATCTAAATGCCCCATCTCGTAGGATGGAGCTAACCTCCAAGACCCGCCCTGAATCATACAGTCTGCGATGGTTCGTGGGGCCATTCCCCGTGTGTTTCTGTAGACTGGTTTGGGAGCTGCACGTGAAGTCTGACTTTCGTCCTTCATCAAAGAGGGGATATTGAGACACAGGGATGACTTTTGTTATTTCAGACTCAGTCCTGATTGGCTAGAGGGCAGGTTTAACCCATACTTGGAGGTTAGCTCCAAAGTACGAGAAGGGGCGTTGAGGTAAGTATACAACGCCCTTCCTACTGATTATAAGCCAAAGTCACATAGCTGTCTTTTATACCTATGGTTCAACTACAACTCACCTTTTTCTGGGTGACTTATTAATGCAGGACTAGAACTCACTGTCACCTGATCCTTGGTCCAAAGTCATATCTTGGCAATTGCATCAAGGTCAAAAAGCTGATTTCCATCCCAACAGTTTGACTCGAAATCAAGAACTCCTGGTGATTGGAATAAAGTAAACTCAGACAACTATTGCTTTTTTCTGCAGGAAAAGAACTCAATGTGATTTTGTAGGATTAGAACTCACCTTTTCTTGGGAAAATTGGCGTAAGGTCACTGTCTTTCGTTCACATTGGAGGACTAGAACTTACATTGACTATTGGAGGACTAGAACTCACCCTTTCAAACTGTCTGTCTCCTGTTAATTGGACCAAAGTTACACAACTGGTTCCATCTGAAATGTTCAACTCAAACTCACCAATTTATGGTGATTGGTGCAAGGTCAAAAAGCTGACTTCCATCCCAAAGGTCCAACCAGAACTCATGTTTCCCTGGTGATTGGAATAGGGTAAACTCAGACAAGTGTTTTCAAATTTTCCAGAAAAGAACTCAATGTGCATTTGTAGGACTAAAACTCACCTTTTCCTGGGTGAATTGGCATAAGATCACTTCAGTGGATTTTGTTCAGAACTTACCGTTTCCTGCCAATTGGTCCAAAGTCACTCACAGGTCTTTCGTGCATATTTAAAGATGAGACTTTAGGATTCCTATTGTAGGACAGGAGGATACATTCTACTGGTTATAAGCCAAGGTCACATAGCTGTCTTTTATACCTATGGTTCAACTGCAACTCACCTTTTCCTGGGTGAATTGGCACCAGATCACTCCACTATCTGTCGTTCATATTGGAGGATGAGAACTTACTATGCCTAATAAAGGACTACAACTCACTGTCTCCTGCTCCTTGGTCCAAAGTCATATCTTGGCGATTGCATCAAGGTCAAAAAGCTGATTTCCATCCCAGCAGTTTGAACAGAAATCAAGAACTCCTGGTGATTGGAATAAAGTAAACTCAGACAACTATTGTTTTTTTTTTTGCAGGAAAAGAACTCAAGGTGATTTTGTAGGATTAGAACTCACCTTTTCCTGGGAAAATTGGCTTAAGGTTACTCCTGTGTCTTTAGTTCACATTGGAGGACTATAACTTACATTGACTGTTGGAGGATTAGAACTCACCCTCTCCTACTGACTGTCTCCTGTTAATTGGACCAAAGTTACACAGCTGGCTTCCATCTGAAGTGTTCAACTCAAACTCACCAATTCGTGGTGATTGGTGCAAGATCAAAAAGCTGACTTCCATCCCAAAGGTCCAACTAGAACTGACGTTTCCCTGGTGATTGGAATAGGGTAAACTCAGACAAGTGTTTTGAATTTTCCAGAAAAGAACTCAATGTGCTTTTGTAGGACTAGAACTCACCTTTTCCTGGGTGAATTGGCATAAGATCACTTCAGTGGCTTTTGTTCAGAACTTACCGTTTCCTGCCAATTGGTCCAAAGTCACTCACAGGTCTTTCGTGCATATTTAAAGATGAGAACTTCGGATTCCTATTGAAGGACAGGAGGATACATTCTACTGGTTATAAGCCAAGGTCACATAGCTGTCTTTTATACCTATGGTTCAACTACAACTCACCTTTTCCTGGGTGAATTGGCACCAGATCACTCCTCTGTCTCTCATTCATATTGGAGGATGAGAACTTACTATGCCTAATAAAGGACTACAACTCACTGTCTCCTGCTCCTTGGTCCAAAGTCATATCTTGGCGATTGCATCAAGGTCAAACAGCTGATTTCCATCCCAACAGTTTGACTAGAAATCAAGAACTCCTGGTGATTGGAATAAAGTAAACTCAGACAACTATTGGTTTTTTTTGCAGGAAAAGAACTCAATGTGTTTTTGTAGGATTAGAACTCACCTTTTCCAGGGAAAATTGGCGTAAGGTCACTCCTGTGTCTTTCGTTCACATCGGAGGACTAGAACTTACATTGACTATTGGAGTATTAGAACTCACCCTCTCCTGCTGACTTTCTCCTGTTAATTGGACCAAAGTTACACAGCTGGCTTCCATCTGAAATGTTCAACTCAATCTCACCAATTCGTGGTGATTGGTGCAAGGTCAAAAAGCTGACTTCCATCCCAAAGGTCCAACTAGAACTCAGGTTTCCCTGGTGATTGGAATAGGATAAACTCAGACAAGTGTTTTGAATTTTCCAGAAAAGAACTCAATGTGCTTTTGTAGGACTAGTACTCACCTTTTCCTGGGTGAATTGGCATAAGATCACTTCAGTGGCTTTTGTTCAGAACTTACCGTTTCCTGCCAATTGGTCCAAAGTCACTCACAGGTTTTTCGTGCATATTTAAAGATGAGAACCTAGGATTCCTATTGCAGGACAGGAGGATACATTCTACTGGTTATAAGAAAAGGTCACATAGCTGTCTTTTATACCTGTGGTTCAACTACAACTAACCTTTTCCTTGGTGAATTGGCATAAGGTCACTCCACTATCTGTAATTCATATTGGAGGATGAGAACTTACTATGCCTCATATGGGACTAGAACTCACTGTCTCCTGCTCCTTGGTCCAAAGTCATATCTTGGCGATTGCATCAAGGTCAAAAAGCTGATTTCCATCCCAAAAGTTTGATCAGAAATCAAGAACTCCTGGTGATTGGAATAAAGTAAACTCAGACAACTATTGTTTTTTTTTGCAGGAAAAGAACTCAATGTGATTTTGTAGGATTAGAACTCACCTTTTCCTGGGAAAATTGGCGTAAGGTCACTCCTCTGTCTTTCGTTCACATGGGAGGACTAGAACTTACATTGACTATTGGAGGAATAGAACTCACCCTCTCCTACTGACTGTCTCCTGTTAATTGGCCAAAGTTACACAGCTGGCTTCCATCTGAAATGTTCAACTCAAACTCACCAATTCGTGGTGATTGGTGCAAGGTCAAAAAGCTGACTTCCATCCCAAAGGTCCAACTAGAGCTCACGTTTCCCTGGTGATTGGAATAGGGTAAACTCAGACTAGTGTTTTGAATTTTCCAGAAAAGAATTCAATGTGCTTTTGTAGGACTAGAACTCACCTTTTCCTGGCTGAATTGGCATAAGATCACTCCATTGTCTGTCATTCATATTGGAGGATGAGAACTTACTATGCCTAATAAAGGACTAGAACTTACTGTCTCCTGCTCCTTGGTCCAAAGTCATATCTTTGCGATTGCATCAAGGTCAAAAAGCTGATTTCCATCCCAAAAGTTTGATCAGAAATCAAGAACTCCTGGTGATTGGAATAAAGTATACTCAGACAACAACTTTTTTTTCCAGGAAAAGAACTGAAATTGATTTTGTAGGATTAGAACTCTCCTTTTCCTGGGTGAATTGGCATAAGATCACTTCAGTGGCTTTTGTTCAGAACTTACCGTTTCCTGCCAATTGGTCCAAAGTCACTCACAGGTCTTTCATGCATATTTAAAGATGAGACCTTAGGATTCCTATTGTAGGACAGGAGGATACATTCTACTGGTTATAAGCCAAGGTCACATAGCTGTCTTTTATACCTATGGGTCAACTACAACTCACCTTTTCCTGGGTGAATTGGCGTCAGATCACTCCACTGGCTCTCGTTTATATTGGAGTATGAGAACTTACTAATGCAGGACTACAACTCACTGCTTCCTGCTCCTTGGTCCAAAGTCATATCTTGGTGATTGCATCAAGGTAAAAAAGCTGATTTCCATCCAAATAGTTTGACTAGAAATCAAGAACTCCTGGTGATTGGAATAAAGTATACTCAGACAAGTATTGTGCATTTTGCAGGAGAAGAACTCAACGTGCCTTTATAGAACTAGAACTCACCTTTTCCTGGGGGAATTGGCATAAGATCACTTCAGTGGCTTTTGTTCAAAACTTACAGTTTCCTGCCAATTGGTCCAAAGTCACTCACAGGTCTTTCACGCATATTTAAAGATGAGAGCTTAGGATTCCTATTGCAGGACAGGAATATACAGTACATTCTACAGGTTATAAGCCAAGGTCACATAGCTGTCTTTTATACCTATGGGTCAACTACAACTCACCTTTTCCTGGGTGAATTGGCATCAGATCACTCCACTGTCTCTTGTTCATATTGGAGGATGAGAACTTACTAATGCATGACAAGAACTCACTGCCTCCTGCTCCTTGGTCCAAAGTCATATCTTGGCGATTGCATCAAGGTCATAAAGCTGATTTCCATCCAAATAGTTTGACTAGAAATCAAGAACTCCTGGTGATTGGAATAAAGTAAACTCAGATAACTATTGTTTTTTTTGCAGGAAAAGATCTCAAGGCCAGAGGGGCCAATGGTAGCAGATGAAATCAAAGCAGAGAACTGTCCTGAAATGTTAGGCCTCAGTAGCTGGGCAAGCACAAATTAAATTGGTAGGCCCGAATTGGTTGATAAAATGGCCGCCGCCCTTACTTTGAGGCTTTTAAAATGGCCACCACCCTCACTGTGAGGCTTTCAAAATGGCCACCACCATCACTGTGAGGCTTTCAAAATGGCCACCGCCCTCATAGGCCTCCATAATGGCCGATGACAAGTTAGGGCATCCAAAATGACCGTCGGCCTGTCATTTGGCTTCAAAATGGCTGCTATCCCTTAGCTGAGGCTGATTCAAAATGGCCACGCCCGTACTTGCTTCAATATGGCCATTGCCCTTCTAAGGGCATTCAAAATGGCCACCGCCCTGTGAGGGACTTCAAATGGCCGCTGCCCTTACGACGAGGCAAAGATGGCTGCCGTTCCTCTCAGTAACTGATATCTCACTTAATAGCTGTTAATAGCAGGAATTGTGCTGGAAGGCCCTGCAATGTGTTTAATGCCGGCCTCAATGCCCTTTCTTCAAGCCTCATTGATCATCTCCTGTACCTCTGGGCTCTGAAATTGTGCAGTTGCTGAACTGCCCGTGACTACTTGAGCTTCTAAGCCACCTTTGGGGCGAGGTACCTCCCAGATATCTGTGTCCTGAAGGTGGAGATCCGGGTTGTCCAGTGATAATGAGAGTCAGAAGATTGCCTGGCGGCGTGTTTGCGGGCAGTAGATGATGAATCTGAGGCCTGCTGATTGCCCTGCCCTGACTTAGTAGAGGCTTTAGTACTAGTTTTGGCCTTGCACTGTTCATCTTTCTGTGTCTTTGAAGACCTGACATCATCAGGCTGTCTAATTGGGGAGCAGTCCCTATGGCCCGAAATGGTGGGAGTGGCCTCTAAGGCTCCCACGGAGCTACTCCCTTCTTCGTCATGCCCATGTGCCTTGGCCTTAGCTTTCCCCTGCTTAGGAGGATTATCAGCCATGGTTGGTAAATATACACTTTGAGAATCACTTAGAGAGGCAAACTGCTGATAAAATGCTACGTTCGAGCAGGTAGTCAAAGAGGCTTTGACAAAACTCCACCCTCAAAATGGCCACCGCTGAGGAAATCAGTGAAGCCACACTCAAAATGGCCACCGCTGAAGGAATCAATGAGAACCCACTCAAAATGGCCGCTGCTGCCTTAGCCTCACAGTTAACAGTGCCTATCCAGCTATGGGGATCAAATCCCAGCGGGACAAAGAAGACCGCTGGTTGCTCAAACACGAGGCTTTTGCGGCTTGAAGATCAATCTCGAACAATTAAGTCTCTCCCTTTATGCAGAATGTAGATTTCGCTACTCTGGCTGGTGATCACGAGCGTGAAAACTATTGTGACAGGTAGCAAGGCAATTGTGAATAAGCCGGACCACTTTGCTGATAACAGCCTGCCATAAGGGCAATTTGATAGCTCCAAGGCTGACAGCCCAAGGCACAGACTGCGGCTGAGCCACAGCCCGTCACTGCTCTTCACCCAGTGATTTAGATGACCAAAAATTCAGCTGGGGAGAAAAAATTCACACACAATTTTCTCTCAGTGACCATTGGAATAATCTTCAAAGATGGGAACCAAAGACACGTGTCCTTTCTAGCCAAAGGAATGAGTCAAAAGAGGGGGGATCGAGGCAACAAGAGAAATATATTAAAAGTCAGTCCTGATTGGCTGAAGGGATGGTGTCTTCCCATCCTTGGAGGTTAAGCTCCACCCACTATGGAGAATAGGGTAAACTCAGACAAGTGTTTTGTATTTTCTGGAAAAGAACTGAATGTGCTTTTGTAGGACTAGAACTCACCTTTTCCTGGGTGAATTGGCGTCAGATCACTCCACTGGCTCTCGTTTATATTGGAGGATGAGAACTTACTAATGCAGGACTACAACTCACTGTTTCCTGCTCCTTGGTTTAAAGTCGTATCTTGGCAATTGCATCAAGGTCAAAAAGCTGACTTTCATCCCAACAGTTTGACTAGAAATCAAGAACTCCTGTTGATTGCAATAAAGTAAACTCAGACAACTATTGTTTTTTTTTTGCAGGAAAAGAACTCAATGTGATTTTGTAGGATTAGAACTCACCTTTTCCTGGGAAAATTGGCGTAAGGTCACTCCTCTGTCTTTTATTCACATTGGAGGATTAGAACTTACATTGACTATTGGAGGACTAGAACTCACCCTCTCCTACTGACTGTCTCCTGTTAATTGGCCACAGTTACACAGCTGGCTTCCATCTGAAGTGTTCAACTCAAACTCACCAATTCGTGGTGATTGGTGCAATCTCAAAAAGCTGACTTCCATCCCAAAGGTCCAAGTAGAAGTCACGTTTCCCTGGTGATTGGAATACGGTAAACTCAGACAAGTGTTTTGAATTTTCCAGAAAAGAACTCAATGTGCTTTTGTAGGACTAGAACTCACCTTTTCCTGGGTGAATTGGCATAAGATCACTTCAGTGGCTTTTGTTCAGAACTTACAGTTTCCTGCCAATTGGTCCAAAGTCACTCACAGGTCTTTCGTGCATTTTTAAAGATGAGAACTTAGGATTCCTATTGAAGGACAGGAGGATACATTCTACTGGTTATAAGCCAAGGTGACATAGCTGCCTTTTATACCTATGGTTCAACTACAACTCACCTTTTCCCGGGTGAATTGGCATCAGATCACTCCACTGGCTCTCGTTTATATTAGAGTATGAGAACTTACTAATGCAGGACTAGAACTCACTGTCTCCTGCTCCTTGGTCCAAAGTCATATCTTGGTGATTGCATCAAGGTAAAAAAGCTGATTTCCATCCCAATAGTTTGACTAGAAATCACAAACTCCTGGTGATTGGAATAAAGTATACTCAGACAAGTATTGTGCATTTTGCAGGAGAAGAACTCAATGTGCCTTTATAGAACTAGAACTCACCTTTTCCTGGGGGAATTGGCATAAGATCACTTCAGTGGCTTTTGTTCAAAACTTACAGTTTCCTGCCAATTGGTCCAAAGTCACTCACAGGTCTTTCACGCATATTTAAAGATGAGAACTTAGGATTCCTATTGCAGGACAGGAGGATACATTCTACAGGTTATAAGCCAAGGTCACATAGCTGTCTTTTATACCTATAGTTCAACTACAACTCACCTTTTCCTGGGAGAATTGGCATCAGATCACTCAACTGGCTCTTGTTTATATTGGAGTATTAGAACTTACTAATGCAAGACTAGAACTCACTGTCTCCTGCTCCTTGGTTTAAAGTCGTATCTTGGTGATTGCATCAAGGTCAAAAAGCTGATTTCCATCCCAATAGTTTGACTAGAAATCACGAACTCCTGGTGATTGGAGTATAGTATACTCAGAAAAGTATTATGCATTTTGCAGGAGAAGAATTCAATGTGCCTTTGTAGGAGTAGAGCTCACCTTTTCCTAGGAAAATCACTCCTCTGGCTTTCGTTCACATTGGAGGACTAGAACTTACATTGACTATTGGAGGACTAGAACTCACCCTCTCCTACTGACTGTCTCCTGTTAATTGGACCAAAGTTACACAGCTGGCTTCCATCTGAAGTGTTCAACTAAAACTCACCAATTCGTGGTGATTGGTGCAAGCTCAAAAAGCTGACTTCCATCCCAAAGGTCAAAGTAGAAGTCACGTTTCCCTGGTGATTGGAATACGGTAAACTCAGACAAGTGTTTTGAATTTTCCAGAAAAGAACTCAATGTGCTTTTGTAGGACTAGAACTCACCTTTTCCTGGGTGAATTGGCATAAGATCACTTCAGAGGCTTTTGTTCAGAACTTACCGTTTCCTGCCAATTGGTCCAAAGTTACTCACAGGTCTTTCGTGAATATTTAAAGATGAGAACTTCGGATTCCTATTACAGGACAGGAGGATACATTCTACTGGTTATAAGCCAAGGTGACATAGCTGCCTTTTATACCTATGGTTCAACTACAACTCACCTTTTCCTAGGAGAATTGGCATCAGATCACTCCACTGGCTCTCGTTTATATTGGAGGATGAGAACTTACTAATGCAGGACTAGAACTCACTGCTTCCTGCTCCTTGGTCCAAAGTCATATCTTGGCAATTGCGTGAATGTCAAAAAGCTGATGTCATCCCAACAGTTTTACTAGAAATCAAGAACTCCTGTTGATTGGAATAAAGTAAACTCAAACAACTATTGTTTTTTTTTTTTTTTTTGCAGGAAAAGAACTCAATGTGATTTTGTAGGATTAGAACTCACCTTTTCCGGGGAAAATTGGCGTAAGGTCACACCTCTGTCTTTCATTCACATTGGAGGATTAGATCTTACATTGACTATTGGAGGACTAGAACTCACCCTCTCCTACTGACTGTCTCCTGTTAATTGGACCACAGTTACAGAGCTGGCTTCCATCTCAAGTGTTCAACTAAAACTCACCAATTCGTGGTGATTGGTGCAAGGTCAAAAAGCTGACTTCCATCCCAAAGGTCCAACCAGAACTCACATTTCCCTGGTGATTGGAATAGGGTAAACTCAGACAAGTGTTTTGAATTTTCCACAAAAGAACTCAATGTGCTTTTGTAAGACTAGAACTCACCTTTTCCTGGGTGAATTGGCATAAGATCACTTCAGCGGCTTTTGTTCAGAACTTACAGTTTCCTGCCAACTGGTCCAAAGTCACTCACAGGTCTTTGGTGCATATTTAAAGATGAGAACTTAGGATTCCTATTGAAGGACAGGAGGATACATTCTACTGGTTATAAGCCAAGGTCACATAGCTGCCTTTTATACCTATGGTTCAACTACAACTCACCTTTTCCTGTGTGAATTGGCATAAGGTCACTCCACTGTCTGTAGTTCATATTGGAGGATGAGAACTTACTAATGCAGGACTAGAACTAACTGATTCCTGCTCCTTGGTCCAAAGTCATATCTTGGTGATTGCGTCAAGGTCAAAAGGCTGATTTTCATCCCAATAGTTTGACTAGAAATCACGAACTCCTGGTGATTGGAATAAAGTATACTCAGAAAAGTATTGTGCATTTTGCAGGAGAAGAACTCAATGTGCCTTTGTAGGAGTAGAGCTCACCTTTTCCTAGGAAAATCACTCCTCTGTCTTTCGTTCACATTGGAGGACTAGACCTTTCATTGACTATTGGAGGACTAAAACTCACCCTCTCCTACTGACTGTCTCCTCTTCATTGGACCAGAGTCACACAGCTGGCTTCCATCTGAAGTGTTCAACTCAAACTCACCAATTCATGGTGATTGGTGCAAGGTCAAAAAGCTGACTTCCATCCCAAAGGTCCAACCACAACTCACGTTTCCCTGGTGATTGGAATAGGGTAAACTCAGACAAGTGTTTTGAATTTTCCAGAAAAGAACTCAATGTGCTTTTGTAGGACTAGAACTCACCTTTTCCTGGGTGAATTGGCTTAAGATCACTTCAGCGGCTTTTGTTCAGAACTTACCGTTTCCTGCCAATTGCTCCAGTCACTCACAGGTCTTTTGTGCATATTTAAAGATGAGAACTTAGGATTCCTATTGAAGGACAGGAGGATACATTCTACTGGTTATAAGCCAAGGTGACATAGCTGCCTTTTATACCTATGGTTCAACTACAACTCACCTTTTCCTGGGTGAATTAGCGTCAGATCACTTCACTGGCTCTCGTTTATATTGGAGTATGAGAACTTACTAATGCAGGACTAGAACTCACTGTTTCCTGCTCCTTGGTTTAAAGTCGTATCTTGGTGATTGCATTAAGGTCAAAAAGCTGATTTCCATCCCAATAGTTTGACTAGAAATCACGAACTCCTGGTGATTGGAATATAGTATACTCAGAAAAGTATTATGCATTTTGCAGGAGAAGAATTCAATGTGCCTTTGTAGGAGTAGAGCTCACCTTTTCCTAGGAAAATCACTCCTCTGGCTTTCGTTCACATTGGAGGACTAGAACTTACATTGACTATTGGAGGACTAGAACTCACCCTCTCCTACTGACTGTCTCCTGTTAATTAGACCAAAGTTACACAGCTGGCTTCCAACTGAAGTGTTCAACTAAAACTCACCAATTCGTGGTGATTGGTGCAAGGTCAAAAAGCTGACTTTCATCCCAAAGGTCCAACTAGAACTCACGTTTCCCTGGTGATTGGAATACGGTAAACTCAGACAAGTGTTTTGAATTTTCCAGAAAAGAACTCAATGTGCTTTTGTAGGACTAGAACTCACCTTTTCCTGGGAAAATTGGCGTAAGGTCACTTCTCTGTCTTTCGTTCACATTGGAGGACTAGAACTTACATTGACTATTGGAGGACTAGAACTCACCCTCTCCTACTGACTGTCTCCTGTTAATTGGACCAAAGTTACACAGCTGGCTTCCATCTGAAGTGTTCAACTAAAACTCACCAATTCGTGGTGATTGGTGCAAGCTCAAAAAGCTGATTTCCATCCCAAAGGTCCAAGTAGAAGTCACGTTTCCCTGGTGATTGGAATAGGGTAAACTCAGACAAGTGTTTTGAATTTTCCCAAAAATAACTCAATGTGCTTTTGTAGGACTAGAACTCACCTTTTCCTGGGGGAATTGGCATAAGATCACTTCAGTGGCTTTTGTTCAAAACTTACAGTTTCCTGCCAATTGGTCCAAAGTCACTCACAGGTCTTTCACGCATATTTAAAGATGAGAACTTAGGATTCCTATTGAAGGACAGGAGGATACATTCTACTGGTTATAAGCCAAGGTGACATAGCTGTCTTTTATACCTATAGTTCAACTACAACTCACCTTTTCCTGGGTGAATTAGCGTCAGATCACTTCACTGGCTCTCGTTTATATTGGAGTATGAGAACTTACTAATGCAAGACTAGAACTCACTGTCTCCTGCTCCTTGGTTTAAAGTCGTATCTTGGTGATTGCATTAAGGTCAAAAAGCTGATTTCCATCCCAATAGTTTGACTAGAAATCACGAACTCCTGGTGATTGGAATATAGTATACTCAGAAAAGTATTATGCATTTTGCAGGAGAAGAATTCAATGTGCCTTTGTAGGAGTAGAGCTCACCTTTTCCTAGGAAAATCACTCCTCTGGCTTTCGTTCACATTGGAGGACTAGAACTTACATTGACTATTGGAGGAATAGAACTCACCATCTCCTACTGACTGTCTCCTGTTAATTAGACCAAAGTTACACAGCTGGCTTCCATCTGAAATGTTCAACTAAAACTCACCAATTCGTGGTGATTGGTGCAAGCTCAAAAAGCTGACTTCCATCCCAAAGGTCAAAGTAGAAGTCACGTTTCCCTGGTGATTGGAATAGGGTAAACTCAGACAAGTGTTTTGAATTTTCCAGAAAAGAACTCAATGTGCTTTTGTAGGACTAGAACTCACCTTTTCCTGGGAAAATTGGCGTAAGGTCACTCCTCTGTCTTTCGTTCACATTGGAGGACTAGAACTTACATTGACTATTAGAGGATTGCAACTCACCCTCTCCTACTGACTGTCTCCTGTTATTGGACCAAAGTTACACAGCTGGCTTCCATCTGAAGTGTTCGACTAAAACTCACCAATTCGTGGTGATTGGTGCAAGGTCAAAAAGCTGACTTCCATCCCAAAGGTCCAACCACAACTCACGTTTCCCTGGTGATTGGAATAGGGTAAACTCAGACAAGTGTTTTGAATTTTCCAGAAAAGAACTCAATGTGCTTTTGTAGGACTAGAACTCACCTTTTCCTGGGTGAATTGGCTTAAGATCACTTCAGCGGCTTTTGTTCAGAACTTACCGTTTCCTGCCAATTGCTCCAGTCACTCACAGGTCTTTTGTGCATATTTAAAGATGAGAACTTAGGATTCCTATTGAAGGACAGGAGGATACATTCTACTGGTTATAAGCCAAGGTGACATAGCTGCCTTTTATACCTATGGTTCAACTACAACTCACCTTTTCCTGGGTGAATTGGCGTCAGATCACTCCACTGGCTCTCGTTTATATTGGAGTATGAGAACTTACTAATGCAGGACTAGAACTCACTGTTTCCTGCTCCTTGGTCCAAAGTCATATCTTGGCAATTGCGTCTAGGTCAAAAGGCTGATTTTCATCCCAACAGTTTGACTAGAAATCAAGAACTCCTGTTGATTGGAATAAAGTAAACTCAGACAACTATTGTGCATTTTGCAGGAGAAGAACTCAATGTGTCTTTGTAGGAGTAGAGCTCACCTTTTCCTAGGAAAATCACTCCTCTGTCTTTCGTTCACATTGGAGGACTAGAACTTACATTGACTATTAGAGGATTGCAACTCACCCTCTCCTACTGACTGTCTCCTGTTAATTGGACCAAAGTTACACAGCTGGCTTCCATCTGAAGTGTTCAACTAAAACTCACCAATTCGTGGTGATTGGTGCAAGCTCAAAAAGCTGACTTCCATCCCAAAGGTCCAACTAGAACTGACGTTTCCCTGGTGATTGGAATAGGGTAAACTCAGACAAGTGTTTTGAATTTTCCAGAAAAGAACTCAATGTGCTTTTGTAGGACTAGAACTCACCTTTTCCTGGGTGAATTGGCATAAGATCACTTCAGTGGCTTTTGTTCAGAACTTACCGTTTCCTGCCAATTGGTCCAAAGTCACTCACAGGTCTTTCGTGAATATTTAAAGATGAGAACTTCAGATTCCTATTACAGGACAGGAGGATACATTCTACTGGTTATAAGCCAAGGTGACATAGCTGCCTTTTATACCTATGGTTCAACTACAACTCACCTTTTCCTAGGAGAATTGGCATCAGATCACTCCACTGGCTCTCGTTTATATTGGAGGATGAGAACTTACTAATGCAGGACTAGAACTCACTGCTTCCTGCTCCTTGGTCCAAAGTCATATCTTGGCAATTGCGTGAATGTCAAAAAGCTGATTTCATCCCAACAGTTTTACTAGAAATCAAGAACTCCTGTTGATTGGAATAAAGTAAACTCAAACAACTATTGTTTTTTTTTTGCAGGAAAAGAACTCAATGTGATTTTGTAGGACTAGAACTCACCTTTTCCTGGGTGAATTGGCATAAGATCACTTCAGTGGCTTTTGTTCAGAACTTACCGTTTCCTGCCAATTGGTCCAAAGTCACTCACAGGTCTTTCGTGCATATTTAAAGATGAGAACTTAGGATTCCTATTGAAGGACAGGAGGATACATTCTACTGGTTATAAGCCAAGGTCACATAGCTGTCTTTTATACCTATGGTCCAACTACAACTCACCTTTTCCTGGGTGAATTAGCGTCAGATCACTCCACTGGCTCTCGTTCATATTGGAGTATGAGAACTTACTAATGCAGGACTAGAACTCACTGTTTCCTGCTCCTTGGTCCAAAGTCATATCTTGGTGATTGCATCAAGGTCAAAAAGCTGATTTTTATCCCAACAGTTTGACTAGAAATCAAGAACTCCTGTTGATTAGAAAAAAGTTAATTCAGAAAACTATTGTTTTTTTTTTTGACAGGAAACAAACTCAATGTGATTTTGTAGGATTAGAACTCACCTTTTCCTGGGAAAATTGGCGTAAGGTCACTCCTCTGTCTTTCGTTCACATTGGAGGACTAGAACTTACATTGACTATTAGAGGATTGCAACTCACCCTCTCCTACTGACTGTCTCCTGTTAATTGGACCAAAGTTACACAGCTGGCTTCCATCTGAAGTGTTCAACTAAAACTCACCAATTCGTGGTGATTGGTGCAAGGTCAAAAAGCTGACTTCCATCCCAAAGGTCCAAGTAGAAGTCATGTTTCCCTGGTGATTGGAATAGGGTAAACTCAGACAAGTGTTTTGAATTTTCCAGAAAAGAACTCAATGTGCTTTTGTAGGACTAGAACTCACCTTTTCCTGGGTGAATTGGCTTAAGATCACTTCAGCGGCTTTTGTTCAGAACTTACCGTTTCCTGCCAATTGCTCCAGTCACTCACAGGTCTTTTGTGCATATTTAAAGATGAGAACTTAGGATTCCTATTGAAGGACAGGAGGATACATTCTACTGGTTATAAGCCAAGGTGACATAGCTGCCTTTTATACCTATGGTTCAACTACAACTCACCTTTTCCTAGGAGAATTGGCATCAGATCACTCCACTGGCTCTCGTTTATATTGGAGTATGAGAACTTACTAATGCAGGACTAGAACTCACTGTTTCCTGCTCCTTGGTCCAAAGTCATATCTTGGCAATTGCGTCTAGGTCAAAAGGCTGATTTTCATCCCAACAGTTTGACTAGAAATAAAGAACTCCTGTTGATTGGAATAAAGTAAACTCAGACAACTATTGTGCATTTTGCAGGAGAAGAACTCAATGTGTCTTTGTAGGAGTAGAGCTCACCTTTTCCTAGGAAAATCACTCCTCTGTCTTTCGTTCACATTGGAGGACTAGAACTTTCATTGACTATTGGAGGACTAGAACTCACCATCTCCTACTGACTGTCTCCTGTTAATTGGACCAAAGTTACACAGCTGGCTTCCATCTGAAATGTTCAACTAAAACTCACCAATTCGTGGTGATTGGTGCAAAGTCAAAAACCTGACTTCCATTCCAAAGGTCAAAGTAGAAGTCACGTTTCCCTGGTGATTGGAATAGGGTAAACTCAGACAAGTGTTTTGAATTTTCCAGAAAAGAACTCAATGTGCTTTTGTAGGACTAGAACTCACCTTTTCCTGGGAAAATTGGCGTAAGGTCACTCCTCTGTCTTTCGTTCACATTGGAGGACTAGAACTTACATTGACTATTAGAGGATTGCAACTCACCCTCTCCTACTGACTGTCTCCTGTTAATTGGAACAAAGTTACACAGCTGGCTTCCATCTGAAGTGTTCAGCTAAAACTCACCAATTCGTGGTGATTGGTGCAAGCTCAAAAAGCTGATTTCCATCCCAAAGGTCCAAGTAGAAGTCACGTTTCCCTGGTGATTGGAATAGGGTAAACTCAGACAAGTGTTTTGAATTTTCCAGAAAAGAACTCAATGTGCTTTTGTAGGACTAGAACTCACCTTTTCCTGGGTGAATTGGCATAAGATCACTTCAGTGGCTTTTGTTCAGAACTTACCGTTTCCTGCCAATTGGTCCAAAGTCACTCACAGGTCTTTCGTGAATATTTAAAGATGAGAACTTCGGATTCCTATTACAGGACAGGAGGATACATTCTACTGGTTATAAGCCAAGGTGACATAGCTGTCTTTTATACCTATAGTTCAACTACAACTCACCTTTTCCTGGGTGAATTGGCGTCAGATCACTCCACTGGCTCTCGTTTATATTGGAGTATGAGAACTTACTAATGCAGGACTAGAACTCACTGTTTCCTGCTCCTTGGTCCAAAGTCATATCTTGGCAATTGCGTCTAGGTCAAAAGGCTGATTTTCATCCCAACAGTTTGACTAGAAATAAAGAACTCCTGTTGATTGGAATAAAGTAAACTCAGACAACTATTGTGCATTTTGCAGGAGAAGAACTCAATGTGTCTTTGTAGGAGTAGAGCTCACCTTTTCCTAGGAAAATCACTCCTCTGTCTTTCGTTCACATTGGAGGACTAGAACTTACATTGACTATTAGAGGATTGCAACTCACCCTCTCCTACTGACTGTCTCCTGTTAATTGGACCAAAGTTACACAGCTGGCTTCCATCTGAAGTGTTCAACTAAAACTCACCAATTCGTGGTGATTGGTGCAAGCTCAAAAAGCTGACTTCCATCCCAAAGGTCCAACTAGAACTGACGTTTCCCTGGTGATTGGAATAGGGTAAACTCAGACAAGTGTTTTGAATTTTCCAGAAAAGAACTCAATGTGCTTTTGTAGGACTAGAACTCACCTTTTCCTGGGTGAATTGGCATAAGATCACTTCAGTGGCTTTTGTTCAGAACTTACCGTTTCCTGCCAATTGGTCCAAAGTCACTCACAGGTCTTTCGTGAATATTTAAAGATGAGAACTTCAGATTCCTATTACAGGACAGGAGGATACATTCTACTGGTTATAAGCCAAGGTGACATAGCTGCCTTTTATACCTATGGTTCAACTACAACTCACCTTTTCCTAGGAGAATTGGCATCAGATCACTCCACTGGCTCTCGTTTATATTGGAGGATGAGAACTTACTAATGCAGGACTAGAACTCACTGCTTCCTGCTCCTTGGTCCAAAGTCATATCTTGGCAATTGCGTGAATGTCAAAAAGCTGATTTCATCCCAACAGTTTTACTAGAAATCAAGAACTCCTGTTGATTGGAATAAAGTAAACTCAAACAACTATTGTTTTTTTTTTGCAGGAAAAGAACTCAATGTGATTTTGTAGGACTAGAACTCACCTTTTCCTGGGTGAATTGGCATAAGATCACTTCAGTGGCTTTTGTTCAGAACTTACCGTTTCCTGCCAATTGGTCCAAAGTCACTCACAGGTCTTTCGTGCATATTTAAAGATGAGAACTTAGGATTCCTATTGAAGGACAGGAGGATACATTCTACTGGTTATAAGCCAAGGTCACATAGCTGTCTTTTATACCTATGGTCCAACTACAACTCACCTTTTCCTGGGTGAATTAGCGTCAGATCACTCCACTGGCTCTCGTTCATATTGGAGTATGAGAACTTACTAATGCAGGACTAGAACTCACTGTTTCCTGCTCCTTGGTCCAAAGTCATATCTTGGTGATTGCATCAAGGTCAAAAAGCTGATTTTTATCCCAACAGTTTGACTAGAAATCAAGAACTCCTGTTGATTAGAAAAAAGTTAATTCAGAAAACTATTGTGTTTTTTTTTGACAGGAAACAAACTCAATGTGATTTTGTAGGATTAGAACTCACCTTTTCCTGGGAAAATTGGCGTAAGGTCACTCCTCTGTCTTTCGTTCACATTGGAGGACTAGAACTTACATTGACTATTAGAGGATTGCAACTCACCCTCTCCTACTGACTGTCTCCTGTTAATTGGACCAAAGTTACACAGCTGGCTTCCATCTGAAGTGTTCAACTAAAACTCACCAATTCGTGGTGATTGGTGCAAGGTCAAAAAGCTGACTTCCATCCCAAAGGTCCAAGTAGAAGTCATGTTTCCCTGGTGATTGGAATAGGGTAAACTCAGACAAGTGTTTTGAATTTTCCAGAAAAGAACTCAATGTGCTTTTGTAGGACTAGAACTCACCTTTTCCTGGGTGAATTGGCTTAAGATCACTTCAGCGGCTTTTGTTCAGAACTTACCGTTTCCTGCCAATTGCTCCAGTCACTCACAGGTCGTTTGTGCATATTTAAAGATGAGAACTTAGGATTCCTATTGAAGGACAGGAGGATACATTCTACTGGTTATAAGCCAAGGTGACATAGCTGCCTTTTATACCTATGGTTCAACTACAACTCACCTTTTCCTGGGTGAATTGGCGTCAGATCACTCCACTGGCTCTCGTTTATATTGGAGGATGAGAACTTACTAATGCAGGACTAGAACTCACTGCTTCCTGCTCCTTGGTCCAAAGTCATATCTTGGCAATTGCGTGAATGTCAAAAAGCTGATTTCATCCCAACAGTTTTACTAGAAATCAAGAACTCCTGTTGATTGGAATAAAGTAAACTCAAACAACTATTGTTTTTTTTTTGCAGGAAAAGAACTCAATGTGATTTTGTAGGACTAGAACTCACCTTTTCCTGGGTGAATTGGCATAAGATCACTTCAGTGGCTTTTGTTCAGAACTTACCGTTTCCTGCCAATTGGTCCAAAGTCACTCACAGGTCTTTCGTGCATATTTAAAGATGAGAACTTAGGATTCCTATTGAAGGACAGGAGGATACATTCTACTGGTTATAAGCCAAGGTCACATAGCTGTCTTTTATACCTATGGTCCAACTACAACTCACCTTTTCCTGGGTGAATTAGCGTCAGATCACTCCACTGGCTCTCGTTCATATTGGAGTATGAGAACTTACTAATGCAGGACTAGAACTCACTGTTTCCTGCTCCTTGGTCCAAAGTCATATCTTGGTGATTGCATCAAGGTCAAAAAGCTGATTTTTATCCCAACAGTTTGACTAGAAATCAAGAACTCCTGTTGATTAGAAAAAAGTTAATTCAGAAAACTATTGTGTTTTTTTTTGACAGGAAACAAACTCAATGTGATTTTGTAGGATTAGAACTCACCTTTTCCTGGGAAAATTGGCGTAAGGTCACTCCTCTGTCTTTCGTTCACATTGGAGGACTAGAACTTACATTGACTATTAGAGGATTGCAACTCACCCTCTCCTACTGACTGTCTCCTGTTAATTGGACCAAAGTTACACAGCTGGCTTCCATCTGAAGTGTTCAACTAAAACTCACCAATTCGTGGTGATTGGTGCAAGGTCAAAAAGCTGACTTCCATCCCAAAGGTCCAAGTAGAAGTCATGTTTCCCTGGTGATTGGAATAGGGTAAACTCAGACAAGTGTTTTGAATTTTCCAGAAAAGAACTCAATGTGCTTTTGTAGGACTAGAACTCACCTTTTCCTGGGTGAATTGGCTTAAGATCACTTCAGCGGCTTTTGTTCAGAACTTACCGTTTCCTGCCAATTGCTCCAGTCACTCACAGGTCGTTTGTGCATATTTAAAGATGAGAACTTAGGATTCCTATTGAAGGACAGGAGGATACATTCTACTGGTTATAAGCCAAGGTGACATAGCTGCCTTTTATACCTATGGTTCAACTACAACTCACCTTTTCCTGGGTGAATTGGCGTCAGATCACTCCACTGGCTCTCGTTTATATTGGAGTATGAGAACTTACTAATGCAGGACTAGAACTCACTGTTTCCTGCTCCTTGGTCCAAAGTCATATCTTGGCAATTGCGTCTAGGTCAAAAGGCTGATTTTCATCCCAACAGTTTGACTAGAAATCAAGAACTCCTGTTGATTGGAATAAAGTAAACTCAGACAACTATTGTGCATTTTGCAGGAGAAGAACTCAATGTGTCTTTGTAGGAGTAGAGCTCACCTTTTCCTAGGAAAATCACTCCTCTGTCTTTCGTTCACATTGGAGGACTAGAACTTTCATTGACTATTGGAGGACTAGAACTCACCATCTCCTACTGACTGTCTCCTGTTAATTGGACCAAAGTTACACAGCTGGCTTCCATCTGAAGTGTTCAACTAAAACTCACCAATTCGTGGTGATTGGTGCAAAGTCAAAAACCTGACTTCCATCCCAAAGGTCAAAGTAGAAGTCACGTTTCCCTGGTGATTGGAATAGGGTAAACTCAGACAAGTGTTTTGAATTTTCCAGAAAAGAACTCAATGTGCTTTTGTAGGACTAGAACTCACCTTTTCCTGGGAAAATTGGCGTAAGGTCACTCCTCTGTCTTTCGTTCACATTGGAGGACTAGAACTTACATTGACTATTAGAGGATTGCAACTCACCCTCTCCTACTGACTGTCTCCTGTTAATTGGACCAAAGTTACACAGCTGGCTTCCATCTGAAGTGTTCAGCTAAAACTCACCAATTCGTGGTGATTGGTGCAAGCTCAAAAAGCTGATTTCCATCCCAAAGGTCCAAGTAGAAGTCACGTTTCCCTGGTGATTGGAATAGGGTAAACTCAGACAAGTGTTTTGAATTTTCCAGAAAAGAACTCAATGTGCTTTTGTAGGACTAGAACTCACCTTTTCCTGGGTGAATTGGCATAAGATCACTTCAGTGGCTTTTGTTCAGAACTTACCGTTTCCTGCCAATTGGTCCAAAGTCACTCACAGGTCTTTCGTGAATATTTAAAGATGAGAACTTCGGATTCCTATTACAGGACAGGAGGATACATTCTACTGGTTATAAGCCAAGGTGACATAGCTGCCTTTTATACCTATGGTTCAACTACAACTTACCTTTTCCTGGGTGAACTAGCGTCAGATCACTCCACTGGCTCTCGTTCATATTGGAGTATGAGAACTTACTAATGCAGGACTAGAACACACTGTTTCCTGCTCCTTGGTCCAAAGTCATATCTTGGTGATTGCATCAAGGTCAAAAAGCTGATTTTTATCCCAACAGTTTGACTAGAAATCAAGAACTCCTGTTGATTAGAATAAAGTTAATTCAGAAAACTATTGGTTTTTTTTTGACAGGAAACAAACTCAATGTGATTTTGTAGGATTAGAACTCACCTTTTCCTGGGAAAATTGGCGTAAGGTCACTCCTCTGTCTTTCGTTCACATTGGAGGACTAGAACTTACATTGACTATTAGAGGATTGCAACTCACCCTCTCCTACTGACTGTGTCCTGTTATTGGACCAAAGTTACACAGTTGGCTTCCATCTGAAGTGTTCGACTAAAACTCACCAATTCGTGGTGATTGGTGCAAGGTCAAAAAGCTGACTTCCATCCCAAAGGTCCAACCACAACTCACGTTTCCCTGGTGATTGGAATAGGGTAAACTCAGACAAGTGTTTTGAATTTTCCAGAAAAGAACTCAATGTGCTTTTGTAGGACTAGAACTCACCTTTTCCTGGGTGAATTGGCTTAAGATCACTTCAGCGGCTTTTGTTCAGAACTTACCGTTTCCTGCCAATTGCTCCAGTCACTCACAGGTCTTTCACGCATATTTAAAGATGAGAACTTAGGATTCCTATTGAAGGACAGGAGGATACATTCTACTGGTTATAAGCCAAGGTGACATAGCTGCCTTTTATACCTATGGTTCAACTACAACTCACCTTTTCCTGGGTGAATTAGCGTCAGATCACTTCACTGGCTCTCGTTTATATTGGAGTATGAGAACTTACTAATGCAGGACTAGAACTCACTGTTTCCTGCTCCTTGGTTTAAAGTCGTATCTTGGTGATTGCATTAAGGTCAAAAAGCTGATTTCCATCCCAATAGTTTGACTAGAAATCACGAACTCCTGGTGATTGGAATATAGTATACTCAGAAAAGTATTATGCATTTTGCAGGAGAAGAATTCAATGTGCCTTTGTAGGAGTAGAGCTCACCTTTTCCTAGGAAAATCACTCCTCTGGCTTTCGTTCACATTGGAGGACTAGAACTTACATTGACTATTGGAGGACAAGAACTCACCCTCTCCTACTGACTGTCTCCTGTTAATTAGACCAAAGTTACACAGCTGGCTTCCATCTGAAGTGTTCAACTCACACTCACCAATTCGTGGTGATGGGTGCAAGGTCAAAAAGCTGATTTCCATCCCAAAGGTCCAAGTAGAAGTCACGTTTCCCTGGTGATTGGAATAGGGTAAACTCAGACAAGTGTTTTGAATTTTCCAGAAAAGAACTCAATGTGCTTTTGTAGGACTAGAACTCACCTTTTCCTGGGTGAATTGGCATAAGATCACTTCAGTGGCTTTTGTTCAGAACTTACCGTTTCCTGCCAATTGGTCCAAAGTCACTCACAGGTCTTTCGTGAATATTTAAAGATGAGAACTTCGGATTCCTATTACAGGACAGGAGGATACATTCTACTGGTTATAAGCCAAGGTCACATAGCTGCCTTTTATACCTATGGTTCAACTACAACTTACCTTTTCCTAGGAGAATTGGCATCAGATCACTCCACTGGCTCTCGTTTATATTGGAGGATGAGAACTTACTAATGCAGTACTAGAACTCACTGTTTCCTGCTCCTTGGTCCAAAGTCATATCTTGGTGATTGCATCAAGGTCAAAAAGCTGATTTTTATCCCAACAGTTTGACTAGAAATCAAGAACTCCTGTTGATTAGAATAAAGTAAACTCAAACAACTATTGTTTTTTTTTTTGCAGGAAAAGAACTCAATGTGATTTTGTAGGACTAGAACTCACCTTTTCCTGGGTGAATTGGCATAAGATCACTTCAGTGGCTTTTGTTCAGAACTTACCGTTTCCTGCCAATTGGTCCAAAGTCACTCACAGGTCTTTCGTGCATATTTAAAGATGAGAACTTAGGATTCCTATTGAAGGACAGGAGGATACATTCTACTGGTTATAAGCCAAGGTCACATAGCTGTCTTTTATACCTATGGTCCAACTACAACTCACCTTTTCCTGGGTGAATTAGCGTCAGATCACTCCACTGGCTCTCGTTCATATTGGAGTATGAGAACTTACTAATGCAGGACTAGAACTCACTGTTTCCTGCTCCTTGGTCCAAAGTCATATCTTGGTGATTGCATCAAGGTCAAAAAGCTGATTTTTATCCCAACAGTTTGACTAGAAATCAAGAACTCCTGTTGATTAGAAAAAAGTTAATTCAGAAAACTATTGTTTTTTTTTTGACAGGAAACAAACTCAATGTGATTTTGTAGGATTAGAACTCACCTTTTCCTGGGAAAATTGGCGTAAGGTCACTCCTCTGTCTTTCGTTCACATTGGAGGACTAGAACTTACATTGACTATTAGAGGATTGCAACTCACCCTCTCCTACTGACTGTCTCCTGTTAATTGGACCAAAGTTACACAGCTGGCTTCCATCTGAAGTGTTCAACTAAAACTCACCAATTCGTGGTGATTGGTGCAAGGTCAAAAAGCTGACTTCCATCCCAAAGGTCCAAGTAGAAGTCATGTTTCCCTGGTGATTGGAATAGGGTAAACTCAGACAAGTGTTTTGAATTTTCCAGAAAAGAACTCAATGTGCTTTTGTAGGACTAGAACTCACCTTTTCCTGGGTGAATTGGCTTAAGATCACTTCAGCGGCTTTTGTTCAGAACTTACCGTTTCCTGCCAATTGCTCCAGTCACTCACAGGTCTTTTGTGCATATTTAAAGATGAGAACTTAGGATTCCTATTGAAGGACAGGAGGATACATTCTACTGGTTATAAGCCAAGGTGACATAGCTGCCTTTTATACCTATGGTTCAACTACAACTCACCTTTTCCTGGGTGAATTGGCGTCAGATCACTCCACTGGCTCTCGTTTATATTGGAGGATGAGAACTTACTAATGCAGTACTAGAACTCACTGTTTCCTGCTCCTTGGTCCAAAGTCATATCTTGGTGATTGCATCAAGGTCAAAAAGCTGATTTTTATCCCAACAGTTTGACTAGAAATCAAGAACTCCTGTTGATTAGAATAAAGTTAATTCAGAAAACTATTGGTTTTTTTTTGACAGGAAACAAACTCAATGTGATTTTGTAGGATTAGAACTCACCTTTTCCTGGGAAAATTGGCGTAAGGTCACTCCTCTGTCTTTCGTTCACATTGGAGGACTAGAACTTACATTGACTATTAGAGGATTGCAACTCACCCTCTCCTACTGACTGTGTCCTGTTATTGGACCAAAGTTACACAGCTGGCTTCCATCTGAAGTGTTCGACTAAAACTCACCAATTCGTGGTGATTGGTGCAAGGTCAAAAAGCTGACTTCCATCCCAAAGGTCCAACCACAACTCACGTTTCCCTGGTGATTGGAATAGGGTAAACTCAGACAAGTGTTTTGAATTTTCCAGAAAAGAACTCAATGTGCTTTTGTAGGACTAGAACTCACCTTTTCCTGGGTGAATTGGCTTAAGATCACTTCAGCGGCTTTTGTTCAGAACTTACCGTTTCCTGCCAATTGCTCCAGTCACTCACAGGTCTTTCACGCATATTTAAAGATGAGAACTTAGGATTCCTATTGAAGGACAGGAGGATACATTCTACTGGTTATAAGCCAAGGTGACATAGCTGCCTTTTATACCTATGGTTCAACTACAACTCACCTTTTCCTGGGTGAATTAGCGTCAGATCACTTCACTGGCTCTCGTTTATATTGGAGTATGAGAACTTACTAATGCAGGACTAGAACTCACTGTTTCCTGCTCCTTGGTTTAAAGTCGTATCTTGGTGATTGCATTAAGGTCAAAAAGCTGATTTCCATCCCAATAGTTTGACTAGAAATCACGAACTCCTGGTGATTGGAATATAGTATACTCAGAAAAGTATTATGCATTTTGCAGGAGAAGAATTCAATGTGCCTTTGTAGGAGTAGAGCTCACCTTTTCCTAGGAAAATCACTCCTCTGGCTTTCGTTCACATTGGAGGACTAGAACTTACATTGACTATTGGAGGACTAGAACTCACCCTCTCCTACTGACTGTCTCCTGTTAATTAGACCAAAGTTACACAGCTGGCTTCCATCTGAAGTGTTCAACTAAAACTCACCAATTCGTGGTGATTGGTGCAAGGTCAAAAAGCTGACTTTCATCCCAAAGGTCCAACTAGAACTCACGTTTCCCTGGTGATTGGAATACGGTAAACTCAGACAAGTGTTTTGAATTTTCCAGAAAAGAACTCAATGTGCTTTTGTAGGACTAGAACTCACCTTTTCCTGGGAAAATTGGCGTAAGGTCACTCCTCTGTCTTTCGTTCACATTGGAGGACTAGAACTTACATTGACTATTGGAGGACTAGAACTCACCCTCTCCTACTGACTGTCTCCTGTTAATTGGACCAAAGTTACACAGCTGGCTTCCATCTGAAGTGTTCAACTAAAACTCACCAATTCGTGGTGATTGGTGCAAGCTCAAAAAGCTGATTTCCATCCCAAAGGTCCAAGTAGAAGTCACGTTTCCCTGGTGATTGGAATAGGGTAAACTCAGACAAGTGTTTTGAATTTTCCCAAAAATAACTCAATGTGCTTTTGTAGGACTAGAACTCACCTTTTCCTGGGGGAATTGGCATAAGATCACTTCAGTGGCTTTTGTTCAAAACTTACAGTTTCCTGCCAATTGGTCCAAAGTCACTCACAGGTCTTTCACGCATATTTAAAGATGAGAACTTAGGATTCCTATTGAAGGACAGGAGGATACATTCTACTGGTTATAAGCCAAGGTGACATAGCTGTCTTTTATACCTATAGTTCAACTACAACTCACCTTTTCCTGGGTGAATTGGCATCAGATCACTCCACTGGCTCTCGTTTATATTGGAGTATGAGAACTTACTAATGCAAGACTAGAACTCACTGTCTCCTGCTCCTTGGTTTAAAGTCGTATCTTGGTGATTGCATTAAGGTCAAAAAGCTGATTTCCATCCCAATAGTTTGACTAGAAATCACGAACTCCTGGTGATTGGAATATAGTATACTCAGAAAAGTATTATGCATTTTGCAGGAGAAGAATTCAATGTGCCTTTGTAGGAGTAGAGCTCACCTTTTCCTAGGAAAATCACTCCTCTGGCTTTCGTTCACATTGGAGGACTAGAACTTACATTGACTATTGGAGGAATAGAACTCACCATCTCCTACTGACTGTCTCCTGTTAATTAGACCAAAGTTACACAGCTGGCTTCCATCTGAAATGTTCAACTAAAACTCACCAATTCGTGGTGATTGGTGCAAGCTCAAAAAGCTGACTTCCATCCCAAAGGTCAAAGTAGAAGTCACGTTTCCCTGGTGATTGGAATAGGGTAAACTCAGACAAGTGTTTTGAATTTTCCAGAAAAGAACTCAATGTGCTTTTGTAGGACTAGAACTCACCTTTTCCTGGGAAAATTGGCGTAAGGTCACTCCTCTGTCTTTCGTTCACATTGGAGGACTAGAACTTACATTGACTATTAGAGGATTGCAACTCACCCTCTCCTACTGACTGTGTCCTGTTATTGGACCAAAGTTACACAGCTGGCTTCCATCTGAAGTGTTCGACTAAAACTCACCAATTCGTGGTGATTGGTGCAAGGTCAAAAAGCTGACTTCCATCCCAAAGGTCCAACCACAACTCACGTTTCCCTGGTGATTGGAATAGGGTAAACTCAGACAAGTGTTTTGAATTTTCCAGAAAAGAACTCAATGTGCTTTTGTAGGACTAGAACTCACCTTTTCCTGGGTGAATTGGCTTAAGATCACTTCAGCGGCTTTTGTTCAGAACTTACCGTTTCCTGCCAATTGCTCCAGTCACTCACAGGTCTTTTGTGCATATTTAAAGATGAGAACTTAGGATTCCTATTGAAGGACAGGAGGATACATTCTACTGGTTATAAGCCAAGGTGACATAGCTGCCTTTTATACCTATGGTTCAACTACAACTCACCTTTTCCTGGGTGAATTAGCGTCAGATCACTTCACTGGCTCTCGTTTATATTGGAGTATGAGAACTTACTAATGCAGGACTAGAACTCACTGTTTCCTGCTCCTTGGTTTAAAGTCGTATCTTGGTGAATGCATTAAGGTCAAAAAGCTGATTTCCATCCCAATAGTTTGACTAGAAATCACGAACTCCTGGTGATTGGAATATAGTATACTCAGAAAAGTATTATGCATTTTGCAGGAGAAGAATTCAATGTGCCTTTGTAGGAGTAGAGCTCACCTTTTCCTAGGAAAATCACTCCTCTGGCTTTCGTTCACATTGGAGGACTAGAACTTACATTGACTATTGGAGGACTAGAACTCACCCTCTCCTACTGACTGTCTCCTGTTAATTGGACCAAAGTTACACAGCTGGCTTCCATCTGAAGTGTTCAACTAAAACTCACCAATTCGTGGTGATTGGTGCAAGCTCAAAAAGCTGACTTCCATCCCAAAGGTCCAACTAGAACTGACGTTTCCCAGGTGATTGGAATAGGGTAAACTCAGACAAGTGTTTTGAATTTTCCAGAAAAGAACTCAATGTGCTTTTGTAGGACTAGAACTCACCTTTTCCTGGGTGAATTGGCATAAGATCACTTCAGTGGCTTTTGTTCAGAACTTACCGTTTCCTGCCAATTGGTCCAAAGTCACTCACAGGTCTTTCGTGAATATTTAAAGATGAGAACTTCGGATTCCTATTACAGGACAGGAGGATACATTCTACTGGTTATAAGCCAAGGTGACATAGCTGCCTTTTATACCTATGGTTCAACTACAACTCACCTTTTCCTAGGAGAATTGGCATCAGATCACTCCACTGGCTCTCGTTTATATTGGAGGATGAGAACTTACTAATGCAGGACTAGAACTCACTGCTTCCTGCTCCTTGGTCCAAAGTCATATCTTGGCAATTGCGTGAATGTCAAAAAGCTGATTTCATCCCAACAGTTTTACTAGAAATCAAGAACTCCTGTTGATTGGAATAAAGTAAACTCAAACAACTATTGTTTTTTTTTTGCAGGAAAAGAACTCAATGTGATTTTGTAGGACTAGAACTCACCTTTTCCTGGGTGAATTGGCATAAGATCACTTCAGTGGCTTTTGTTCAGAACTTACCGTTTCCTGCCAATTGGTCCAAAGTCACTCACAGGTCTTTCGTGCATATTTAAAGATGAGAACTTAGGATTCCTATTGAAGGACAGGAGGATACATTCTACTGGTTATAAGCCAAGGTCACATAGCTGTCTTTTATACCTATGGTCCAACTACAACTCACCTTTTCCTGGGTGAATTAGCGTCAGATCACTCCACTGGCTCTCGTTCATATTGGAGTATGAGAACTTACTAATGCAGGACTAGAACTCACTGTTTCCTGCTCCTTGGTCCAAAGTCATATCTTGGTGATTGCATCAAGGTCAAAAAGCTGATTTTTATCCCAACAGTTTGACTAGAAATCAAGAACTCCTGTTGATTAGAAAAAAGTTAATTCAGAAAACTATTGTGTTTTTTTTTGACAGGAAACAAACTCAATGTGATTTTGTAGGATTAGAACTCACCTTTTCCTGGGAAAATTGGCGTAAGGTCACTCCTCTGTCTTTCGTTCACATTGGAGGACTAGAACTTACATTGACTATTAGAGGATTGCAACTCACCCTCTCCTACTGACTGTCTCCTGTTAATTGGACCAAAGTTACACAGCTGGCTTCCATCTGAAGTGTTCAACTAAAACTCACCAATTCGTGGTGATTGGTGCAAGGTCAAAAAGCTGACTTCCATCCCAAAGGTCCAAGTAGAAGTCATGTTTCCCTGGTGATTGGAATAGGGTAAACTCAGACAAGTGTTTTGAATTTTCCAGAAAAGAACTCAATGTGCTTTTGTAGGACTAGAACTCACCTTTTCCTGGGTGAATTGGCTTAAGATCACTTCAGCGGCTTTTGTTCAGAACTTACCGTTTCCTGCCAATTGCTCCAGTCACTCACAGGTCTTTTGTGCATATTTAAAGATGAGAACTTAGGATTCCTATTGAAGGACAGGAGGATACATTCTACTGGTTATAAGCCAAGGTGACATAGCTGCCTTTTATACCTATGGTTCAACTACAACTCACCTTTTCCTGGGTGAATTGGCGTCAGATCACTCCACTGGCTCTCGTTTATATTGGAGTATGAGAACTTACTAATGCAGGACTAGAACTCACTGTTTCCTGCTCCTTGGTCCAAAGTCATATCTTGGCAATTGCGTCTAGGTCAAAAGGCTGATTTTCATCCCAACAGTTTGACTAGAAATCAAGAACTCCTGTTGATTGGAATAAAGTAAACTCAGACAACTATTGTGCATTTTGCAGGAGAAGAACTCAATGTGTCTTTGTAGGAGTAGAGCTCACCTTTTCCTAGGAAAATCACTCCTCTGTCTTTCGTTCACATTGGAGGACTAGAACTTTCATTGACTATTGGAGGACTAGAACTCACCATCTCCTACTGACTGTCTCCTGTTAATTGGACCAAAGTTACACAGCTGGCTTCCATCTGAAGTGTTCAACTAAAACTCACCAATTCGTGGTGATTGGTGCAAAGTCAAAAACCTGACTTCCATCCCAAAGGTCAAAGTAGAAGTCACGTTTCCCTGGTGATTGGAATAGGGTAAACTCAGACAAGTGTTTTGAATTTTCCAGAAAAGAACTCAATGTGCTTTTGTAGGACTAGAACTCACCTTTTCCTGGGAAAATTGGCGTAAGGTCACTCCTCTGTCTTTCGTTCACATTGGAGGACTAGAACTTACATTGACTATTAGAGGATTGCAACTCACCCTCTCCTACTGACTGTCTCCTGTTAATTGGACCAAAGTTACACAGCTGGCTTCCATCTGAAGTGTTCAGCTAAAACTCACCAATTCGTGGTGATTGGTGCAAGCTCAAAAAGCTGATTTCCATCCCAAAGGTCCAAGTAGAAGTCACGTTTCCCTGGTGATTGGAATAGGGTAAACTCAGACAAGTGTTTTGAATTTTCCAGAAAAGAACTCAATGTGCTTTTGTAGGACTAGAACTCACCTTTTCCTGGGTGAATTGGCATAAGATCACTTCAGTGGCTTTTGTTCAGAACTTACCGTTTCCTGCCAATTGGTCCAAAGTCACTCACAGGTCTTTCGTGAATATTTAAAGATGAGAACTTCGGATTCCTATTACAGGACAGGAGGATACATTCTACTGGTTATAAGCCAAGGTGACATAGCTGCCTTTTATACCTATGGTTCAACTACAACTTACCTTTTCCTGGGTGAACTAGCGTCAGATCACTCCACTGGCTCTCGTTCATATTGGAGTATGAGAACTTACTAATGCAGGACTAGAACTCACTGTTTCCTGCTCCTTGGTCCAAAGTCATATCTTGGTGATTGCATCAAGGTCAAAAAGCTGATTTTTATCCCAACAGTTTGACTAGAAATCAAGAACTCCTGTTGATTAGAATAAAGTTAATTCAGAAAACTATTGGTTTTTTTTTGACAGGAAACAAACTCAATGTGATTTTGTAGGATTAGAACTCACCTTTTCCTGGGAAAATTGGCGTAAGGTCACTCCTCTGTCTTTCGTTCACATTGGAGGACTAGAACTTACATTGACTATTAGAGGATTGCAACTCACCCTCTCCTACTGACTGTGTCCTGTTATTGGACCAAAGTTACACAGTTGGCTTCCATCTGAAGTGTTCGACTAAAACTCACCAATTCGTGGTGATTGGTGCAAGGTCAAAAAGCTGACTTCCATCCCAAAGGTCCAACCACAACTCACGTTTCCCTGGTGATTGGAATAGGGTAAACTCAGACAAGTCTTTTGAATTTTCCAGAAAAGAACTCAATGTGCTTTTGTAGGACTAGAACTCACCTTTTCCTGGGTGAATTGGCTTAAGATCACTTCAGCGGCTTTTGTTCAGAACTTACCGTTTCCTGCCAATTGCTCCAGTCACTCACAGGTCTTTCACGCATATTTAAAGATGAGAACTTAGGATTCCTATTGAAGGACAGGAGGATACATTCTACTGGTTATAAGCCAAGGTGACATAGCTGCCTTTTATACCTATGGTTCAACTACAACTCACCTTTTCCTGGGTGAATTAGCGTCAGATCACTTCACTGGCTCTCGTTTATATTGGAGTATGAGAACTTACTAATGCAGGACTAGAACTCACTGTTTCCTGCTCCTTGGTTTAAAGTCGTATCTTGGTGATTGCATTAAGGTCAAAAAGCTGATTTCCATCCCAATAGTTTGACTAGAAATCACGAACTCCTGGTGATTGGAATATAGTATACTCAGAAAAGTATTATGCATTTTGCAGGAGAAGAATTCAATGTGCCTTTGTAGGAGTAGAGCTCACCTTTTCCTAGGAAAATCACTCCTCTGGCTTTCGTTCACATTGGAGGACTAGAACTTACATTGACTATTGGAGGACTAGAACTCACCCTCTCCTACTGACTGTCTCCTGTTAATTAGACCAAAGTTACACAGCTGGCTTCCATCTGAAGTGTTCAACTCACACTCACCAATTCGTGGTGATGGGTGCAAGGTCAAAAAGCTGATTTCCATCCCAAAGGTCCAAGTAGAAGTCACGTTTCCCTGGTGATTGGAATAGGGTAAACTCAGACAAGTGTTTTGAATTTTCCAGAAAAGAACTCAATGTGCTTTTGTAGGACTAGAACTCACCTTTTCCTGGGTGAATTGGCATAAGATCACTTCAGTGGCTTTTGTTCAGAACTTACCGTTTCCTGCCAATTGGTCCAAAGTCACTCACAGGTCTTTCGTGAATATTTAAAGATGAGAACTTCGGATTCCTATTACAGGACAGGAGGATACATTCTACTGGTTATAAGCCAAGGTGACATAGCTGCCTTTTATACCTATGGTTCAACTACAACTTACCTTTTCCTAGGAGAATTGGCATCAGATCACTCCACTGGCTCTCGTTTATATTGGAGGATGAGAACTTACTAATGCAGTACTAGAACTCACTGTTTCCTGCTCCTTGGTCCAAAGTCATATCTTGGTGATTGCATCAAGGTCAAAAAGCTGATTTTTATCCCAACAGTTTGACTAGAAATCAAGAACTCCTGTTGATTAGAATAAAGTAAACTCAAACAACTATTGTTTTTTTTTTTGCAGGAAAAGAACTCAATGTGATTTTGTAGGACTAGAACTCACCTTTTCCTGGGTGAATTGGCATAAGATCACTTCAGTGGCTTTTGTTCAGAACTTACCGTTTCCTGCCAATTGGTCCAAAGTCACTCACAGGTCTTTCGTGCATATTTAAAGATGAGAACTTAGGATTCCTATTGAAGGACAGGAGGATACATTCTACTGGTTATAAGCCAAGGTCACATAGCTGTCTTTTATACCTATGGTCCAACTACAACTCACCTTTTCCTGGGTGAATTAGCGTCAGATCACTCCACTGGCTCTCGTTCATATTGGAGGATGAGAACTTACTAATGCAGGACTAGAACTCACTGTTTCCTGCTCCTTGGTCCAAAGTCATATCTTGGTGATTGCATCAAGGTCAAAAAGCTGATTTTTATCCCAACAGTTTGACTAGAAATCAAGAACTCCTGTTGATTAGAAAAAAGTTAATTCAGAAAACTATTGTTTTTTTTTTGACAGGAAACAAACTCAATGTGATTTTGTAGGATTAGAACTCACCTTTTCCTGGGAAAATTGGCGTAAGGTCACTCCTCTGTCTTTCGTTCACATTGGAGGACTAGAACTTACATTGACTATTAGAGGATTGCAACTCACCCTCTCCTACTGACTGTCTCCTGTTAATTGGACCAAAGTTACACAGCTGGCTTCCATCTGAAGTGTTCAACTAAAACTCACCAATTCGTGGTGATTGGTGCAAGGTCAAAAAGCTGACTTCCATCCCAAAGGTCCAAGTAGAAGTCATGTTTCCCTGGTGATTGGAATAGGGTAAACTCAGACAAGTGTTTTGAATTTTCCAGAAAAGAACTCAATGTGCTTTTGTAGGACTAGAACTCACCTTTTCCTGGGTGAATTGGCATAAGATCACTTCAGTGGCTTTTGTTCAGAACTTACCGTTTCCTGCCAATTGGTCCAAAGTCACTCACAGGTCTTTCGTGAATATTTAAAGATGAGAACTTAGAATTCCTATTGTAGGACAGGAGGATACATTCTACTGGTTATAAGCCAAGGTGACATAGCTGCCTTTTATACCTATGGTTCAACTACAACTCACCTTTTCCTGGGTGAATTAGCGTCAGATCACTTCACTGGCTCTCGTTTATATTGGAGTATGAGAACTTACTAATGCAGGACTAGAACTCACTGTTTCCTGCTCCTTGGTTTAAAGTCGTATCTTGGTGAATGCATTAAGGTCAAAAAGCTGATTTCCATCCCAATAGTTTGACTAGAAATCACGAACTCCTGGTGATTGGAATATAGTATACTCAGAAAAGTATTATGCATTTTGCAGGAGAAGAATTCAATGTGCCTTTGTAGGAGTAGAGCTCACCTTTTCCTAGGAAAATCACTCCTCTGGCTTTCGTTCACATTGGAGGACTAGAACTTACATTGACTATTGGAGGACTAGAACTCACCCTCTCCTACTGACTGTCTCCTGTTAATTAGACCAAAGTTACACAGCTGGCTTCCATCTGAAGTGTTCAACTAAAACTCACCAATTCGTGGTGATTGGTGCAAGGTCAAAAAGCTGACTTTCATCCCAAAGGTCCAACTAGAACTCACGTTTCCCTGGTGATTGGAATACGGTAAACTCAGACAAGTGTTTTGAATTTTCCAGAAAAGAACTCAATGTGCTTTTGTAGGACTAGAACTCACCTTTTCCTGGGAAAATTGGCGTAAGGTCACTCCTCTGTCTTTCGTTCACATTGGAGGACTAGAACTTACATTGACTATTGGAGGACTAGAACTCACCCTCTCCTACTGACTGTCTCCTGTTAATTGGACCAAAGTTACACAGCTGGCTTCCATCTGAAGTGTTCAACTAAAACTCACCAATTCGTGGTGATTGGTGCAAGCTCAAAAAGCTGATTTCCATCCCAAAGGTCCAAGTAGAAGTCACGTTTCCCTGGTGATTGGAATAGGGTAAACTCAGACAAGTGTTTTGAATTTTCCCAAAAATAACTCAATGTGCTTTTGTAGGACTAGAACTCACCTTTTCCTGGGGGAATTGGCATAAGATCACTTCAGTGGCTGTTGTTCAAAACTTACAGTTTCCTGCCAATTGGTCCAAAGTCACTCACAGGTCTTTCACGCATATTTAAAGATGAGAACTTAGGATTCCTATTGAAGGACAGGAGGATACATTCTACTGGTTATAAGCCAAGGTGACATAGCTGTCTTTTATACCTATAGTTCAACTACAACTCACCTTTTCCTGGGTGAATTGGCATCAGATCACTCCACTGGCTCTCGTTTATATTGGAGTATGAGAACTTACTAATGCAAGACTAGAACTCACTGTCTCCTGCTCCTTGGTTTAAAGTCGTATCTTGGTGATTGCATTAAGGTCAAAAAGCTGATTTCCATCCCAATAGTTTGACTAGAAATCACGAACTCCTGGTGATTGGAATATAGTATACTCAGAAAAGTATTATGCATTTTGCAGGAGAAGAATTCAATGTGCCTTTGTAGGAGTAGAGCTCACCTTTTCCTAGGAAAATCACTCCTCTGGCTTTCGTTCACATTGGAGGACTAGAACTTACATTGACTATTGGAGGAATAGAACTCACCATCTCCTACTGACTGTCTCCTGTTAATTAGACCAAAGTTACACAGCTGGCTTCCATCTGAAATGTTCAACTAAAACTCACCAATTCGTGGTGATTGGTGCAAGCTCAAAAAGCTGACTTCCATCCCAAAGGTCAAAGTAGAAGTCACGTTTCCCTGGTGATTGGAATAGGGTAAACTCAGACAAGTGTTTTGAATTTTCCAGAAAAGAACTCAATGTGCTTTTGTAGGACTAGAACTCACCTTTTCCTGGGAAAATTGGCGTAAGGTCACTCCTCTGTCTTTCGTTCACATTGGAGGACTAGAACTTACATTGACTATTAGAGGATTGCAACTCACCCTCTCCTACTGACTGTGTCCTGTTATTGGACCAAAGTTACACAGCTGGCTTCCATCTGAAGTGTTCGACTAAAACTCACCAATTCGTGGTGATTGGTGCAAGGTCAAAAAGCTGACTTCCATCCCAAAGGTCCAACCACAACTCACGTTTCCCTGGTGATTGGAATAGGGTAAACTCAGACAAGTGTTTTGAATTTTCCAGAAAAGAACTCAATGTGCTTTTGTAGGACTAGAACTCACCTTTTCCTGGGTGAATTGGCTTAAGATCACTTCAGCGGCTTTTGTTCAGAACTTACCGTTTCCTGCCAATTGCTCCAGTCACTCACAGGTCTTTTGTGCATATTTAAAGATGAGAACTTAGGATTCCTATTGAAGGACAGGAGGATACATTCTACTGGTTATAAGCCAAGGTGACATAGCTGCCTTTTATACCTATGGTTCAACTACAACTCACCTTTTCCTGGGTGAATTAGCGTCAGATCACTTCACTGGCTCTCGTTTATATTGGAGTATGAGAACTTACTAATGCAGGACTAGAACTCACTGTTTCCTGCTCCTTGGTTTAAAGTCGTATCTTGGTGAATGCATTAAGGTCAAAAAGCTGATTTCCATCCCAATAGTTTGACTAGAAATCACGAACTCCTGGTGATTGGAATATAGTATACTCAGAAAAGTATTATGCATTTTGCAGGAGAAGAATTCAATGTGCCTTTGTAGGAGTAGAGCTCACCTTTTCCTAGGAAAATCACTCCTCTGGCTTTCGTTCACATTGGAGGACTAGAACTTACATTGACTATTGGAGGACTAGAACTCACCCTCTCCTACTGACTGTCTCCTGTTAATTGGACCAAAGTTACACAGCTGGCTTCCATCTGAAGTGTTCAACTAAAACTCACCAATTCGTGGTGATTGGTGCAAGCTCAAAAAGCTGACTTCCATCCCAAAGGTCCAACTAGAACTGACGTTTCCCAGGTGATTGGAATAGGGTAAACTCAGACAAGTGTTTTGAATTTTCCAGAAAAGAACTCAATGTGCTTTTGTAGGACTAGAACTCACCTTTTCCTGGGTGAATTGGCATAAGATCACTTCAGTGGCTTTTGTTCAGAACTTACAGTTTCCTGCCAATTGGTCCAAAGTCACTCACAGGTCTTTCACGCATATTTAAAGATGAGAACTTAGGATTCCTATTGAAGGACAGGAGGATACATTCTACTGGTTATAAGCCAAGGTGACATAGCTGCCTTTTATACCTATGGTTCAACTACAACTCACCTTTTCCTGGGTGAATTGGCGTCAGATCACTCCACTGGCTCTCGTTTATATTGGAGGATGAGAACTTACTAATGCAGTACTAGAACTCACTGTTTCCTGCTCCTTGGTCCAAAGTCATATCTTGGTGATTGCATCAAGGTCAAAAAGCTGATTTTTATCCCAACAGTTTGACTAGAAATCAAGAACTCCTGTTGATTAGAATAAAGTTAATTCAGAAAACTATTGGTTTTTTTTTGACAGGAAACAAACTCAATGTGATTTTGTAGGATTAGAACTCACCTTTTCCTGGGAAAATTGGCGTAAGGTCACTCCTCTGTCTTTCGTTCACATTGGAGGACTAGAACTTACATTGACTATTAGAGGATTGCAACTCACCCTCTCCTACTGACTGTGTCCTGTTATTGGACCAAAGTTACACAGCTGGCTTCCATCTGAAGTGTTCGACTAAAACTCACCAATTCGTGGTGATTGGTGCAAGGTCAAAAAGCTGACTTCCATCCCAAAGGTCCAACCACAACTCACGTTTCCCTGGTGATTGGAATAGGGTAAACTCAGACAAGTGTTTTGAATTTTCCAGAAAAGAACTCAATGTGCTTTTGTAGGACTAGAACTCACCTTTTCCTGGGTGAATTGGCTTAAGATCACTTCAGCGGCTTTTGTTCAGAACTTACCGTTTCCTGCCAATTGCTCCAGTCACTCACAGGTCTTTTGTGCATATTTAAAGATGAGAACTTAGGATTCCTATTGAAGGACAGGAGGATACATTCTACTGGTTATAAGCCAAGGTGACATAGCTGCCTTTTATACCTATGGTTCAACTACAACTCACCTTTTCCTGGGTGAATTAGCGTCAGATCACTTCACTGGCTCTCGTTTATATTGGAGTATGAGAACTTACTAATGCAGGACTAGAACTCACTGTTTCCTGCTCCTTGGTTTAAAGTCGTATCTTGGTGAATGCATTAAGGTCAAAAAGCTGATTTCCATCCCAATAGTTTGACTAGAAATCACGAACTCCTGGTGATTGGAATATAGTATACTCAGAAAAGTATTATGCATTTTGCAGGAGAAGAATTCAATGTGCCTTTGTAGGAGTAGAGCTCACCTTTTCCTAGGAAAATCACTCCTCTGGCTTTCGTTCACATTGGAGGACTAGAACTTACATTGACTATTGGAGGACTAGAACTCACCCTCTCCTACTGACTGTCTCCTGTTAATTAGACCAAAGTTACACAGCTGGCTTCCATCTGAAGTGTTCAACTAAAACTCACCAATTCGTGGTGATTGGTGCAAGGTCAAAAAGCTGACTTTCATCCCAAAGGTCCAACTAGAACTCACGTTTCCCTGGTGATTGGAATACGGTAAACTCAGACAAGTGTTTTGAATTTTCCAGAAAAGAACTCAATGTGCTTTTGTAGGACTAGAACTCACCTTTTCCTGGGAAAATTGGCGTAAGGTCACTCCTCTGTCTTTCGTTCACATTGGAGGACTAGAACTTACATTGACTATTGGAGGACTAGAACTCACCCTCTCCTACTGACTGTCTCCTGTTAATTGGACCAAAGTTACACAGCTGGCTTCCATCTGAAGTGTTCAACTAAAACTCACCAATTCGTGGTGATTGGTGCAAGCTCAAAAAGCTGATTTCCATCCCAAAGGTCCAAGTAGAAGTCACGTTTCCCTGGTGATTGGAATAGGGTAAACTCAGACAAGTGTTTTGAATTTTCCCAAAAATAACTCAATGTGCTTTTGTAGGACTAGAACTCACCTTTTCCTGGGGGAATTGGCATAAGATCACTTCAGTGGCTTTTGTTCAAAACTTACAGTTTCCTGCCAATTGGTCCAAAGTCACTCACAGGTCTTTCACGCATATTTAAAGATGAGAACTTAGGATTCCTATTGAAGGACAGGAGGATACATTCTACTGGTTATAAGCCAAGGTGACATAGCTGTCTTTTATACCTATAGTTCAACTACAACTCACCTTTTCCTGGGTGAATTGGCATCAGATCACTCCACTGGCTCTCGTTTATATTGGAGTATGAGAACTTACTAATGCAAGACTAGAACTCACTGTCTCCTGCTCCTTGGTTTAAAGTCGTATCTTGGTGATTGCATTAAGGTCAAAAAGCTGATTTCCATCCCAATAGTTTGACTAGAAATCACGAACTCCTGGTGATTGGAATATAGTATACTCAGAAAAGTATTATGCATTTTGCAGGAGAAGAATTCAATGTGCCTTTGTAGGAGTAGAGCTCACCTTTTCCTAGGAAAATCACTCCTCTGGCTTTCGTTCACATTGGAGGACTAGAACTTACATTGACTATTGGAGGAATAGAACTCACCATCTCCTACTGACTGTCTCCTGTTAATTAGACCAAAGTTACACAGCTGGCTTCCATCTGAAATGTTCAACTAAAACTCACCAATTCGTGGTGATTGGTGCAAGCTCAAAAAGCTGACTTCCATCCCAAAGGTCAAAGTAGAAGTCACGTTTCCCTGGTGATTGGAATAGGGTAAACTCAGACAAGTGTTTTGAATTTTCCAGAAAAGAACTCAATGTGCTTTTGTAGGACTAGAACTCACCTTTTCCTGGGAAAATTGGCGTAAGGTCACTCCTCTGTCTTTCGTTCACATTGGAGGACTAGAACTTACATTGACTATTAGAGGATTGCAACTCACCCTCTCCTACTGACTGTGTCCTGTTATTGGACCAAAGTTACACAGCTGGCTTCCATCTGAAGTGTTCGACTAAAACTCACCAATTCGTGGTGATTGGTGCAAGGTCAAAAAGCTGACTTCCATCCCAAAGGTCCAACCACAACTCACGTTTCCCTGGTGATTGGAATAGGGTAAACTCAGACAAGTGTTTTGAATTTTCCAGAAAAGAACTCAATGTGCTTTTGTAGGACTAGAACTCACCTTTTCCTGGGTGAATTGGCTTAAGATCACTTCAGCGGCTTTTGTTCAGAACTTACCGTTTCCTGCCAATTGCTCCAGTCACTCACAGGTCTTTTGTGCATATTTAAAGATGAGAACTTAGGATTCCTATTGAAGGACAGGAGGATACATTCTACTGGTTATAAGCCAAGGTGACATAGCTGCCTTTTATACCTATGGTTCAACTACAACTCACCTTTTCCTGGGTGAATTAGCGTCAGATCACTTCACTGGCTCTCGTTTATATTGGAGTATGAGAACTTACTAATGCAGGACTAGAACTCACTGTTTCCTGCTCCTTGGTTTAAAGTCGTATCTTGGTGAATGCATTAAGGTCAAAAAGCTGATTTCCATCCCAATAGTTTGACTAGAAATCACGAACTCCTGGTGATTGGAATATAGTATACTCAGAAAAGTATTATGCATTTTGCAGGAGAAGAATTCAATGTGCCTTTGTAGGAGTAGAGCTCACCTTTTCCTAGGAAAATCACTCCTCTGGCTTTCGTTCACATTGGAGGACTAGAACTTACATTGACTATTGGAGGACTAGAACTCACCCTCTCCTACTGACTGTCTCCTGTTAATTGGACCAAAGTTACACAGCTGGCTTCCATCTGAAGTGTTCAACTAAAACTCACCAATTCGTGGTGATTGGTGCAAGCTCAAAAAGCTGACTTCCATCCCAAAGGTCCAACTAGAACTGACGTTTCCCAGGTGATTGGAATAGGGTAAACTCAGACAAGTGTTTTGAATTTTCCAGAAAAGAACTCAATGTGCTTTTGTAGGACTAGAACTCACCTTTTCCTGGGTGAATTGGCATAAGATCACTTCAGTGGCTTTTGTTCAGAACTTACCGTTTCCTGCCAATTGGTCCAAAGTCACTCACAGGTCTTTCGTGAATATTTAAAGATGAGAACTTCGGATTCCTATTACAGGACAGGAGGATACATTCTACTGGTTATAAGCCAAGGTGACATAGCTGCCTTTTATACCTATGGTTCAACTACAACTCACCTTTTCCTAGGAGAATTGGCATCAGATCACTCCACTGGCTCTCGTTTATATTGGAGGATGAGAACTTACTAATGCAGGACTAGAACTCACTGCTTCCTGCTCCTTGGTCCAAAGTCATATCTTGGCAATTGCGTGAATGTCAAAAAGCTGATTTCATCCCAACAGTTTTACTAGAAATCAAGAACTCCTGTTGATTGGAATAAAGTAAACTCAAACAACTATTGTTTTTTTTTTGCAGGAAAAGAACTCAATGTGATTTTGTAGGACTAGAACTCACCTTTTCCTGGGTGAATTGGCATAAGATCACTTCAGTGGCTTTTGTTCAGAACTTACCGTTTCCTGCCAATTGGTCCAAAGTCACTCACAGGTCTTTCGTGCATATTTAAAGATGAGAACTTAGGATTCCTATTGAAGGACAGGAGGATACATTCTACTGGTTATAAGCCAAGGTCACATAGCTGTCTTTTATACCTATGGTCCAACTACAACTCACCTTTTCCTGGGTGAATTAGCGTCAGATCACTCCACTGGCTCTCGTTCATATTGGAGTATGAGAACTTACTAATGCAGGACTAGAACTCACTGTTTCCTGCTCCTTGGTCCAAAGTCATATCTTGGTGATTGCATCAAGGTCAAAAAGCTGATTTTTATCCCAACAGTTTGACTAGAAATCAAGAACTCCTGTTGATTAGAAAAAAGTTAATTCAGAAAACTATTTTTTTTTTTGACAGGAAACAAACTCAATGTGATTTTGTAGGATTAGAACTCACCTTTTCCTGGGAAAATTGGCGTAAGGTCACTCCTCTGTCTTTCGTTCACATTGGAGGACTAGAACTTACATTGACTATTAGAGGATTTCAACTCACCCTCTCCTACTGACTGTCTCCTGTTAATTGGACCAAAGTTACACAGCTGGCTTCCATCTGAAGTGTTCAACTAAAACTCACCAATTCGTGGTGATTGGTGCAAGGTCAAAAAGCTGACTTCCATCCCAAAGGTCCAAGTAGAAGTCATGTTTCCCTGGTGATTGGAATAGGGTAAACTCAGACAAGTGTTTTGAATTTTCCAGAAAAGAACTCAATGTGCTTTTGTAGGACTAGAACTCACCTTTTCCTGGGTGAATTGGCTTAAGATCACTTCAGCGGCTTTTGTTCAGAACTTACCGTTTCCTGCCAATTGCTCCAGTCACTCACAGGTCTTTTGTGCATATTTAAAGATGAGAACTTAGGATTCCTATTGAAGGACAGGAGGATACATTCTACTGGTTATAAGCCAAGGTGACATAGCTGCCTTTTATACCTATGGTTCAACTACAACTCACCTTTTCCTGGGTGAATTGGCGTCAGATCACTCCACTGGCTCTCATTTATATTGGAGTATGAGAACTTACTAATGCAGGACTAGAACTCACTGTTTCCTGCTCCTTGGTCCAAAGTCATATCTTGGCAATTGCGTCTAGGTCAAAAGGCTGATTTTCATCCCAACAGTTTGACTAGAAATCAAGAACTCCTGTTGATTGGAATAAAGTAAACTCAGACAACTATTGTGCATTTTGCAGGAGAAGAACTCAATGTGTCTTTGTAGGAGTAGAGCTCACCTTTTCCTAGGAAAATCACTCCTCTGTCTTTCGTTCACATTGGAGGACTAGAACTTTCATTGACTATTGGAGGACTAGAACTCACCATCTCCTACTGACTGTCTCCTGTTAATTGGACCAAAGTTACACAGCTGGCTTCCATCTGAAGTGTTCAACTAAAACTCACCAATTCGTGGTGATTGGTGCAAAGTCAAAAACCTGACTTCCATCCCAAAGGTCCAAGTAGAAGTCACGTTTCCCTGGTGATTGGAATAGGGTAAACTCAGACAAGTGTTTTGAATTTTCCAGAAAAGAACTCAATGTGCTTTTGTAGGACTAGAACTCACCTTTTCCTGGGTGAATTGGCATAAGATCACTTCAGTGGCTTTTGTTCAGAACTTACCGTTTCCTGCCAATTGGTCCAAAGTCACTCACAGGTCTTTCGTGAATATTTAAAGATGAGAACTTCGGATTCCTATTACAGGACAGGAGGATACATTCTACTGGTTATAAGCCAAGGTGACATAGCTGCCTTTTATACCTATGGTTCAACTACAACTCACCTTTTCCTAGGAGAATTGGCATCAGATCACTCCACTGGCTCTCGTTTATATTGGAGGATGAGAACTTACTAATGCAGGACTAGAACTCACTGCTTCCTGCTCCTTGGTCCAAAGTCATATCTTGGCAATTGCGTGAATGTCAAAAAGCTGATTTCATCCCAACAGTTTTACTAGAAATCAAGAACTCCTGTTGATTGGAATAAAGTAAACTCAAACAACTATTGTTTTTTTTTTGCAGGAAAAGAACTCAATGTGCTTTTGTAGGACTAGAACTCACCTTTTCCTGGGTGAATTGGCATAAGATCACTTCAGTGGCTTTTGTTCAGAACTTACCGTTTCCTGCCAATTGGTCCAAAGTCACTCACAGGTCTTTCGTGCATATTTAAAGATGAGAACTTAGGATTCCTATTGAAGGACAGGAGGATACATTCTACTGGTTATAAGCCAAGGTCACATAGCTGTCTTTTATACCTATGGTTCAACTACAACTCACCTTTTCCTGGGTGAATTAGCGTCAGATCACTCCACTGGCTCTCGTTCATATTGGAGTATGAGAACTTACTAATGCAGGACTAGAACTCACTGTTTCCTGCTCCTTGGTCCAAAGTCATATCTTGGTGATTGCATCAAGGTCAAAAAGCTGATTTTTATCCCAACAGTTTGACTAGAAATCAAGAACTCCTGTTGATTAGAAAAAAGTTAATTCAGAAAACTATTGTTTTTTTTTTTGACAGGAAACAAACTCAATGTGATTTTGTAGGATTAGAACTCACCTTTTCCTGGGAAAATTGGCGTAAGGTCACTCCTCTGTCTTTCGTTCACATTGGAGGACTAGAACTTACATTGACTATTAGAGGATTGCAACTCACCCTCTCCTACTGACTGTCTCCTGTTAATTGGACCAAAGTTACACAGCTGGCTTCCATCTGAAGTGTTCAACTAAAACTCACCAATTCGTGGTGATTGGTGCAAGGTCAAAAAGCTGACTTCCATCCCAAAGGTCCAACCAGAACTCACGTTTCCCTGGTGATTGGAATAGGGTAAACTCAGACAAGTGTTTTGAATTTTCCAGAAAAGAACTCAATGTGCTTTTGTAGGACTAGAACTCACCTTTTCCTGGGTGAATTGGCTTAAGATCACTTCAGCGGCTTTTGTTCAGAACTTACCGTTTCCTGCCAATTGGTCCAAAGTCACTCACAGGTCTTTCATGCATATTTAAAGATGAGACCTTAGGATTCCTATTGTAGGACAGGAGGATACATTCTACTGGTTATAAGCCAAGGTGACATAGCTGCCTTTTATACCTATGGTTCAACTACAACTCACCTTTTCCTGGGTGAATTGGCGTCAGATCACTCCACTGGCTCTCATTTATATTGGAGTATGAGAACTTACTAATGCAGGACTAGAACTCACTGTTTCCTGCTCCTTGGTCCAAAGTCATATCTTGGCAATTGCGTCTAGGTCAAAAGGCTGATTTTCATCCCAACAGTTTGACTAGAAATCAAGAACTCCTGTTGATTGGAATAAAGTAAACTCAGACAACTATTGTGCATTTTGCAGGAGAAGAACTCAATGTGTCTTTGTAGGAGTAGAGCTCACCTTTTCCTAGGAAAATCACTCCTCTGTCTTTCGTTCACATTGGAGGACTAGAACTTTCATTGACTATTGGAGGACTAGAACTCACCATCTCCTACTGACTGTCTCCTGTTAATTGGACCAAAGTTACACAGCTGGCTTCCATCTGAAGTGTTCAACTAAAACTCACCAATTCGTGGTGATTGGTGCAAGGTCAAAAACCTGACTTCCATCCCAAAGGTCCAAGTAGAAGTCACGTTTCCCTGGTGATTGGAATAGGGTAAACTCAGACAAGTGTTTTGAATTTTCCAGAAAAGAACTCAATGTGCTTTTGTAGGACTAGAACTCACCTTTTCCTGGGTGAATTGGCATAAGATCACTTCAGCGGCTTTTGTTCAGAACTTACAGTTTCCTGCCAACTGGTCCAAAGTCACTCACAGGTCTTTGGTGCATATTTAAAGATGAGACCTTAGGTTTCCTATTGTAGGACAGGAGGATACATTCTACTGGTTATAAGCCAAGGTCACATAGCTGTCTTTTATACCAACGTTCAACTACAACTCACCTTTTCCTGGGTGAATTGTCATCAGATCACTCCACTGTCTCTTGTTCATATTGGAGGATGAGAACTTACTAATGCAGGACTAGAACTCACTAATTCCTGCTCCTTGGTCCAAAGTCATATCTTGGCAATTGCATCAATGTCAAAAAGCTGATTTCCATCCCAACAGTTTGACTAGAAATCAGGAACTCCTGTTGATTGGAATAAAGTATACTCAGACAAGTATTGTGCATTTTGCAGGAAAATAACTCAATGTGATTTTGTAGGATTAGAACTCACCTTTTCCTGGGAAAATTGGCGTAAGGTAACTCCTCTGTCTTTCTTTCATATTGGAGGACTAGAACTTACATTGACTATTGGAGTATTAGAACTCACCCTCTCCTGCTGACTGTCTCCTGTTATTTGGACCAAAGTTACACAGCTGGCTTCCATCTGAAATGTTCAACTCAAACTTACCAATTCGTGGTGATTGGTACAAGGTCAAAAAGCTGACTTCCATCCCAACTAGAACTCACGTTTTCCTGTTGATTGGAAGGGGCATTGGTCTTACCTGATATGCTTCTTCTTGTTGGGTGGAGTTAACCTCCAAGGATGGGAAGATACCGTCCCTTCAGCCAATCAGGACTGAGTCTGACTTTTAATACATTTGTCTTGTTGCCTCGATTCCCCTCTTTGACTAAGGACAATGGCAGAGATAGCATTTCATTGGATGATAGTCAGACTCGGCATGTCACAGCAGTCCAAGCAGAGAACGAAGGTCAGTCCCAATGATAAGGTAACATAGGTACGTCCCTGACGTAAATAACAATTCGACTGTGCAGAATTAGAAACAAGGACAACAAGGTAACAAGAACAAATCACAGACTAACTTTGGGCAGGACTTGGAGGTTAGCTGCACCCTACGAAAAGAGGCATATCAGGTAAGACCAACGCCCCTTTTCCATAGTGGGTGGAGCTAACCTCTAAGGATGGGACATACCAAAACCGTCTGTCCATCGGGAGGGCTAAGTTGGTCTGGGTTCCACAGTCTCTGGCACCACCCATTGCAACACTCTGCGTCCGAATGCCACTTCAGCAGAAGTTAAAAGGTCCACCTTGTAGTGACGCACAAAGGGAATCGGAGAGGACCAGGTCGCTGCCTGGCAAACTTCCTCTATTGAAGCTTGGGGGACCAAGCTGCAGTGGTGGCTGCGCTATGGGTAGAATGGGCAGTCACCCGGGCCGGACGTGCAGGGACAATTGATCATAAGCAGTAGCGATCACACTGTGTATCCAGCAGCCCACAGAAGCAGATGCAGAAGCTTTTTGTCCCAAGGATGTGGTCTGGATGGAAATGAACAATGTCTCAGTCCTGCAAACTGTAGAAGTGCACTTGAGATATATTTTCAGCGCCCTCCTGACATCGAACTTGTGCCACTGTCTCTCTAGCGAGTGTGAGGGATTGTCACAAAAGCTGGGAAGGACTATTTCCTGTGCCATATGAAAGTAAGAGTTAATTTTAGGGACAAACGCAGGGTCCAGGCGGGGAACCACCTGGTCTGCATGAAAAATACATAAATCCCCCCTCACTGACAAGCAGCAAGCTCGGAAATCCTCCGAGCCGAAGTGATGGTTATGAGGAAAGCCACTTTAAGGGTTATTTGTGAAGCGAAGTAGTCCGTAATGGCTCGTACGGGGAACCCGTCAGGGACAGGAGGACTTTTGAGAGGTCCCAGGTGGGGTAATGGTGGAGGATGGGAGGACATAAATTCCTGGCCCCTTTCAGGAAACTGCCTAATAGAGAATGCCGAGCCAAGGAGTCTGAAGACCCACAGGACAACATGGAAGAAAGCGCCACCACCTATCGTCTGAGAGTGTTGGGGGAGAGACCCTTGTCAAGACCATGTTGAAAAACTCCAACATGTGGATGATGGACAGGTCAACAGGGGAATACCCCACTTGAGAGCACCAGGAACAGAAAATCCTCCAGGTTGCCGAATAGATTCTCTCGGTCGATGGCTTCCCGGAGGCCTGGAGAGTTCGAATGAGCCCATATGGCACTCTGTGATGCTTCAGAGTGCAACGCTCAAACACCAGGTGGTCAGTTGGTACCACCTGGGATCCGGGTAGACCAACGACCCCTAGCTGAGCGACAACTCTTTCAGCGGGATTCTCCAGAACGGACAGACAGACAGGGATGTCAAGTCCGCAAACCAGGCTCTCCTGGGCCAGAGAGGGGCAAGAAGGATCACCTCGGCCCTCTCCTCTAGTATGCGCCAGATGACTTTGGGCAGGAGGGGAAGTGGAGGGAAGGCATACAACAAGCCGGCTGGCAGTTGCAGAGAAGAGCGTCTGTGCCCTCTGCTCCCTGGGTCTGGTACCGAGTGAAGAACTGGGGCAGCTCGGCATGGGCCGGAGTGGCAAACAGATCTATTACTGGATAACCAAACCGGTTCACCAGGGCCTGGTGAGGGATGGGTGGAGGCACCACTCTGCATGGTCGATGGTAGTGCGGCTCAACCAATCCACCATCACATTGGCAGCCCCAGAAATGTGCTGTGCTGACAGGGAGATCAGGTGGCGCTCTGCCCACAGACCCAATGACCTGGCTTCCTCCATTAACTGGTGTGACATGGTACGCCCCTGCCGGTTTTTATGCGCCTTTGCCACCACATTGTCTGTGAGGACAAGTACATGGTGGCCAGCCAACAGGTAATGCAGTTGTTGAAGCACGAGGTGAACTGCGTGGAGCTCCAACCTGTAGATGGGGAAATGCGCCTCTTCCTGAGACCATGTGCCCTGAACTGCGAAGGATTGGGTATGGGCACCCTAGCTGTGGAGACTTGCATCTGTTGTGACAGTGATGCGTCAAGGCTCCATGAAGAGGGACCCCTTCGCAATGGCTGGCGAAGTCCATCAGGCAAGGGAGCGTCTCACAGGAGCAGGTACAAGCACCTTGACAGGTGACAAGCTGCATCCCGACCTCTGAAATGGGAGAAGGAACCTGTCTGGGGCCTGTCTCTGCCTGGCCCCATATAGCCCCTGAAAGCTATCGAACCCCGACCCCTGATCGGGGGTTCGAAGGAGCGTTTGGGGAAGGGGGAGGAGCGAAAAGAACCGGTATGATAGAAGGTAGGGCGGATCTTCTGCTTGTCATGGGTCTCTATGACTATAGGGTCTAACACATCCCCAAAAAGCTGTTGTCCATGATACGGCGCCGATGCCAGGCACCATTTGTGGTGAGTGTCAGATTTCCAGTTGCGGAGCCAGTGCATCCACCTGGCCACAGCCGAAGCCCCCATGGACCATGCTGCAAAGAGAGCCGACTGGAGAGTAGTGTCGGGCATGAATTGTGTGATGGCCACTAGCTTATTAAGGTCAGGTGCTGTCAGGTGGTCTCGCAGCTGTCACAGCCACTGCAGGGACATACGCAGGAAGAAGGTGGTGGTGGTGGAAGCCCGTATGGACCAGGGAGCCGCCTGGTGGGCTTTTTGTAGTGCCTGCTCTATCCTCCGATCTTATGGCCACAGTAGCTCCTCGGGGTCACCCAGCATCTGATTGGATGCATACAATGCAGACAGTGGAGCGTCCAAAGGAGGTAGTTGTAAGAATTGAGCCAATGCGGGTGCTATGTTAAAATAATGCTTGTCAAGACTGCTGGGCGTGACCTGATTTGGCGCAGGGTTTGTCTAGCGCCTTGGCCCTGCATTTCTCATCTCTCTGGGTAGCCTTGGAGGGCTTAGAAGGTAAGTCAGAGGCTTTAGCATGTTGCTTGTGGGAAGCACTGACCTTAGATGGACCAGAAGTTCTGGCAGCAGGGTCAGCCTCATGGCTCGAGCCTTTAGACATGGCCTTCTTCCCTGGGCGATGCTTAGCAGGCTTGTCTGCTTCTGCCATGGTCACCCAATGAAAGGGCCTGGTAAGGGCTGCCAGAGGGGCCAACAGCAGCAGATGAAATCAAAACAGACAACTGTCCTGAAATGTTAAGCCTCAGTAGCTGGGCAAGCACAAAATTGGTAGGCCCGAATTGGTTGATAAAATAGCCGCTGCCCTTACTGTGAGGCTTTTAAAATGGCCGCTGCCTTCACTGTGAGGCTTTCAAAATGGCCACCACCCTCACTGTGAGACTTTCAAAATGGCTGCCACCCTCAAAGGCCTCCAAAATGGCTGATGACAAGTTAGGGCATCCAAAATGGCCACCGACCTGTCAGTTGGCTTCAAAATGGCTGCTGCCCTTAGCTGAGGCTGATTCAAAATGGCCACGCCCATACTTGCTTCAATATGGCTGTTGCCCTTCTAAGGGCATTCAAAATGGCCACCACCCTGTGAGGGACTTCAAAATGGCCACTGCCCTTATGATGAGGCAAAGATGGCTGCCGTTCCTCTCAGTAACTGCTATCTTGCTTAATAGCTGTTAATAGCAGGAATGGTGCTGGAAGGCCCTGCAATATGTTTAATGCCGGCCTCAATGCCCTTTCTTCAAGCCTCATTGATCATCTCCTGTACCTCTGGGCTCTGAAATTGTGCAGTTGCTGAACTGCCCGTGACTGCTTGAGCTTCTAAGCCAAGGTCATATAACTGTCTTTTATACCTATGGTTCAAATACAACTTACCTTTCTCTGGTGATTGTTCCAATGTCACTCAGCTGGTTCTTGTGCATATTGGAGGACTAACCTTGCCTATTGCTGTACAAATAGTAACAGTCTCCTATCAATTGGACCAAAGCCACACAGCTTGCTTCCATCCTAAATGTTCAAGTCAAAGTCACAGTCTCATGGTTATTGGATCAAGGTCAAAAGCTGACTAGATCTTACCTTTCCTATTGCTGGATAAATATTCACTCATTAATGGGGTGTGGAACAAATTCACGCAGCTAGCTTCTAAAAGTTTCTGTCTGAAATGTTCGAATCGAACTCTGTATCTGCTGGTATCCAAAGTCAAGAATCGGACTTCCATCTCATATGTTTGACTAGAGCTCTCCATCTGCTGGTATTTGTAATAAGCTTACTCAGACGAATGTTATGAATATTGTAGGATTGGAACTCACCGTACCCTATGTAGGAATAGAACTCACCTTCTGGTGATTGTTCCAAGGTCACGCTGCAGCTGTGGTTCATATTAGAGAACTAGAATTTACCTTGCCTGTGATCTCTTGAACTGGAGGACTTGAACTCGCTGTCTTTTCATGATTTTCCCAAAGTCACCTAGCTGGCTGTCCTGCATATTGCAAGACTAGATTTCTCCATCTCATTGTTTCTAGTCCACTACCTTGACTTTTAAACGTATTTGGCTCTCATTTGGGGATATTGTTTGTGCTAACCTCTTCCAACTGGCTGAGCAGCTCAGCATAATGTTCTAACTGCTGGCAACCTCCCTAATCAGGAATGTCTCCCTACTTTAGAAGTTGGTCCTTCTGCAAATGATAAGTGGGGTTAAATTTCTTCTGTGATGTCACAATGGAGGGAGGTGAGAGGATGAGGCTATGGACCCTTTTACTGGCAGCAAAGACCAAGCCCTCACCACCCACACTGGCTCCCTGCAGGAGTATTGGAGGACTATTACTCATCATGCCCATTGCAGTATAAGAACTTACAATTTCTTGTTGATTGGCTCAAAGTCATGGAAATAGTTTTTGTGCCTATTGCAGGACTTTTAACTCACCCAGCCATCTGTTGTGCATATTGCAGGACTAGAACTGATTGAGCCTATGGCAGGAGAAGAACATACTGTCATGAACCTAAAGAACAAGACCGATGGAAACATGTCACTTTTTGAAGAAAACAACAACCGAGTGCAAAGCCCTTACTATCTACCCTGGCCCACTCCAATGAAGCCTCTCTGGAACTAAACAATCATTTTCATAGCTTCTCCCTGGAATAAAGTATGCAGACACCTATAAAAGAGCAGTCATCAATAGTTTCTAAAAAAAGAGGAGCACAACCCAGCATTCCTGAGCCAGGAACAAAGGTATCCCAGACTTCCCTAGGGGAAAAAGGTGAGTATTGGAGATAGGAGATTCAATTCTTAGGGGTACAGAAACTATAGTCTGCAGACCGAACAGTAAATCTAGGAAGGCCTGATCCAAGATCCAAAAAGATCTTGACAGACTTGGACACTGGTCCCTATCGAACAAAATGAAATTTAATGTAGATAAAAGTAAGGTTTTACACTTAGGCAAGAAAAACCAACTGTATAGGTATAGACTAGGTGAAACATGTCTTAATTGCCAGTAATTGTGAGAGGGATTTTGGAGTCTTGGTGGACAATACTCACTTAAATATGAGCCAACAGTGTGTGGCAGCAGCCAAAAAAGTCAATGCAATCCTAGGCTGCGTTGATAGAGGAATAGAATCAAGAGCACATGAACTTCTAGTACCACTTTATAATGCCTTGGAAAGGCCACACTTGGAATACTGCATCCAGTTTTGGTCACAATATAAAAAAGATGTAGAGACTTTGGAAAGATTACAGAGAACAGCAACAAGAATGATTAAGGGGCTGGAGGCTAAAACGTATGAAGAATGGTTACAGGAATTGGATATGTCTTTAATGAAAAGAAGGACTAGGGGAGACATGATAGCAGTGTTCCAATATTTGAGGGGCTCCTAAGGAGACGAGGGGGTTTCCTTTCACCAAAAGGAAAGACAAGACGCAATGGTTGGACACTAACCAAGGGGAGATGCAACCAAGAACCAAGGAGAAATTTCCTAACAGTTCCTAACAGTTCCTAACAGTTAGAGCGATCAACCAATAGCTTTCCTTCAGAAGTTGTGGATGCTCCATCACTGCACGCTTTCAAAAAGAGACTAGACAACCATTTTTCTGAAATGATATAGGGTCTCCTGCTCGATCAGGGAGTTGGACTAGAAGACTCCCACAGTCCCTTCCAACTCTATTATTCCATGTTCTGTGTTCTATGTCTCCTGGTGATTGGCCCAAAGTCACACAGCCAACTGTCATGCGCATTGCAGGACTAGAATTCACTATGCCTTTAGTAGGACTAGCAGTCACAACTTCCTAGTTGCTGACCCAAGTCACAAAACTGGCTTTCAGGTATAAGGTTAAAGTAGAACTCCCCCCTCTACCGGTGGATTGGCTCAAGTCCCTCAAACATTTCTCATGTGTACTGTAGGACTAGAACTCACTGAGCCCTATTGCAGGCCTTTAACTTATTGTGCCTATTCCGGGATCAGAACATTGTCTGGGTATTGGCCTAAAGTCACCCAGCTGGCTTTCATGCCTCAGGTGGTAGTAGAACTCACCATCTCCTGTTGATTGGCCCAAAGTCACCCAACCAGCTCTCCTGACTATTACAGAGCTAGAGCTCCCTATCTCCTGGTCTCTAGCCTGCTGCCTTGGCATCTAAATGAAATTGGCTCTCATTTAGGGATATTGTGTGTGCCAACCTCTCCCAAGTGTCCTGAGAGGCTAAGCGCAAGGTGCCACCTGCTGGCAACCTCCCTGAAAAGGGAATGTCTGCCCACTCCAGTGGCTGGTATTTATGCAAGTGACCTTTGTTAGGTCATCTTTTCTATGATGTCACTGGAGGGAGGGGAGGAGGCAGAGGGGCCTGTAACTGTCAGGGAAGATCAAGCCTTCACCACCTAGGCCAGCTCCAAGCTGCCTGCATGGCTGCTCAAAGACTTCGTGGTGCCATCTACCTCTGCCTGCTCACCTCCTTTTTGGTGGGGGGGTCTAAATCTCCCTGCGAACAGCAGCTGCGCTCCCGGAAACCCCTCTTGGAGTCCCTGCGCTGGGAGGCCTACTGGGTACCACTGATGATCATCCTGGGTGGCTGCTGTGCCATGGCCTGGAGCATCCTCTTCATTGCCTATGACGTGGCCCGGCCGGGGGGATATGGGCTACCCCAGATCGCTTGCACCCCGGAAGAGGAACAGAGGGGGGGATGCTCCAGGCAGGTGAGCCTTGGAGAGAGGGGCTGGAAAGCAATTGGGAGTGGGGGGGAGGCAAAGAAAGGAGGCTTAACATCCAGGGTCTCCCTGAAGCCAAAAGGAAGACGAACTGAGCACCACCCGAGATGGTCTCACGTGACACATTGAACCCGATAGCCAGCTGAAGAATGGCTGCATTCACAGCATATGGCACACCCAGTGAGTGAAACCTGATTGGTTTAGCTGAACATTTTAAATGGCTACTTGCATTTCATAAAAGGAGCCTGTGTGGTTATCAAACAAAATGCAAAAATAATGGTAGATTTATTTATTTGCTTAAGATTTGGTTATGTCAAAAGTGCCATAAGTTCACCAACTTAAGAAATGCACATATGCACGAACTCGCATGTACACGCATGCAAACAAAAGTGAATCATGTGGAAAAACTGCTTTTTGTTTTTACAAAGAATAACAAAAACAGAGTCGGAAGGGACCTTGGAGGTCTTCTAGTCCAACCCCCTGCTTGGACAGGAGACTCTTTACCATGCCAGACAAATGGGTGTCTTATCTCTTTTTAAAACCTCCAGTGATGGAGGCCACCATTCTTGATTGGGCACTTCATGCATTTTCAGTCAAAGAGAAGAAACCCCACTGCTGATATGTTGGGGAAATCCACAACCAGCAGGTTACCACATTCTGTAAAGTTAGAGAATGCATTGGACTCCTTCTGTTGGACTGATACAGAATACAGAATAACAGAGTTGGAAGGGACCTTAGAGGTCTTCTAGTCCAACCCCCTGCTCAGGCAGGAAGCCCTATATCAGTGTTGGCGAACCTTTTTGGCACCAAGTGCTGAAACCAGAGTGTGTGTGCATGCTGGGGAATGCCAGAAACCATAAGAGCTGAACATTCGCTCTCCGGTATGCGCTCACCTGATCTTCCAGTTTCTGGCACGCATGTGTGCATGAAGACCAGTTGTTGGGTGCGCATGCGCGCCAGAAACTGGAAACTCAGCTTCCCGGCGTGCACATGTGCACCAGGGAACTCTTTTCCGGTTTCCAGTGCTCCCGTGTGTGCAAAGATGAGCTGGTGGCTGCACATGCACACACTAGAAACCGGAAGTTCAGCTTCCCGGTGTGCGCATGCGCACCGGGGAGCTGCTCTTCCAGTTTCTGATGCTTCCGCGTGCACGAAGACCAGCTGGCTGGTGCGCATGTGTGTGCCATAACCTGAAAGAGCAACGGACGATGGCTGTCGTGCCCGGAGAGATGGTTCTGCGTGCCACTTCCAGCACGCGTGCCATAGGTTCGCCATCACGGCCCTATACCATTTCAGTCAAATGGTTGTCCAATCTCTTCTTAAAATGGTTGTCCAATCTCTTCCAGTGTCGAAGCCTCAGAATCATCCTCTGCGGTGGCCTAGAGGTGGAGCTCTTGCCTCACACTCAGCAGGTTGTGAGTTCGATCCTAGGTAGAAGCAAATATAGGGTCTCCTGCTTGGGCAGGGGGTTGGACTAGATGACCTGCAAGGTCCCTTCCAACTCTGTTAATCTGTTAACTTCTGGAGGCAAATGGTTCCACTGATTGATTGTTTCAACTGTCAGGAAACTTCTTAGTTCTAGACTGGCTCTCTCCTTGATTAGTTTCCATCCATTCTTTCTTCTCCTGTCTTCAGGTGCTTTGGAGAATAGGTTGACCCCCTCTTCTTTGGGGCAGCCCCTGAGGTATTGAAACACTGCTATCATATCACCCTGGTCCTTATTTTTACTTGACTAGACACACCCAATTCCTGCAACCGTTCTTCATATGTTTATCTTAAGGGAATAATTTATATGATTAGGGAATAACTAAGGAATTTTAACTGCTTTAAATTAATGCTACCTTTCTTCCCTAGAACCATTCAGCCCAGCATCTAAAAGGTCTTCAATGCATTAATGCAGAGTTTCTCAACCTCAGCATCTTTAAGATGACTGGCCTTTAATTCCCGTACTTTGCCCAGCTAACATGATTGCTAGGGAATTCTGGGAATTAAAGTTCACCCATCTTAAAGCATGCTGGCTGGGAAATTTGAGAATTGAAGTCTATCCATCTTAAGGTATGCTGGCTGGGGAATTCTGGGAAAGCCACCGAAAGGTCTGGTCTTCAAAATCCCTTAGTGTGGTATTTTTTTCTTCCACTAATAGGTGCCCCCAAAGGAGACAAAGGAAGACAGCAATCTGCTAGAAACTAAAAACTCAAAAGAATTGATTGGGACTTCACTAGAGACAAAGGGATCTAGAGAAGAAATTGAATTGGATCGAACAGGATCTCGAGAGGCTGTTGGGAGTCCCCAGCAAAGTGAAAAAAGCCAAGGAGCCAAGGAGGGACCTGAAAATCCACTGGAAATTAAAATATCCCAAGAGGGGATTGAGAACCAGCTGGAAAAAAGGGGATCCGAAGAGGGGATCAGCTCACCTTTCCTGCAGGAGGGGAAAAATGATCCCGCCTCCTTTAGACCTGACCAGGTGGAAGACCAGCCATGTGGAAAGCTCTGGAGTACTATGGAGAAGGAGCTGGAAAGGCTCCTGCAATTGCTACGATTCTGCCGGTCCTCTGGGCCTGGTCTCCTGGCCGAGGGGTCCCTGGGCCCTGCAATTGAGGAGGCCATGCCCCCTCCAGCCACTGAGATCCCCAATCCTGCACAGGCAGTGACCCCGCTTCCCACCCAGGCACAAGAGCCACCAACCATTCCAGCCGAGGAGACCCTGAGGCCATTCAGCTCTGGGCAGAGTCCGGCTACAATGCATTTCATCATCTGTGGGCTTCCCATCAGCACCTGTCCAAATACGGGCCAAAGAAGGCAGGGTGGGAGCAGAGGGCGCAAATAAACTCTATGCATGCTCAGAGGTTGTGGTGGCCTGCTTTCCACAAAGATTGGCTGGGGATCATAGGAGTGGTCATGCCATGCCAAGCATGGCAAGTGAATGGCAGCCGTCAGCTGGCCTCTAAGAAAATTGGGTTGAATTGGCTGTGGAAGGGACAGGAGACCACAAAGAGATCTCTGGCCTGCCTTGAAGAAGCAAAGATGAACCATTAAATTATGAACATACCGTATTTTTTGGAGTATAAGATGCACCTTAGTTTTGGGGGAGGAAAATAGGGGAAAAACTCTGCCTACCAGGTATTCATCTGGCTAGCGTCCTTAGTCTGTTCAGCTTCAGCACATTATTTTATCCCCTGGTTAGGGCTGAAAAAAATATTCTTCGAAGAGAGTAGCAATGAAAACAAGCCTGCAAAGACTTAGGGCTAGTAAAAAAAACTACTTCCAGGGAGTAGGAATAAAAAAATGCTGCAAGCCAGGAAGATCGTTAGCACCTCCTTAGGGCTGAAAAGACCTTTTTCAGAGGGAGTAGGAATGAAAACAAGCCTGCAAAGACTTAGGGCTGGGAAAAAACTTCTTCGGACAGAATAGGAAGCCGGGAAGATCATTAGCACCTTGTTAGGGCTGGAAAAAAAGGCTTCGAAAAAGCTACATTCGGAGTATAAGACGCACCCAAATTTTCAGCCTCTTTTAGGGAGGAAAAAGGTGTGTCTTATACTCTGAAAATTACGGTAGGTTCAAAGTACCCCAGGTGGAAGATCTGGGACCTCGGCAATCTAAAAATACTGGCTTAGCTGGTGACCCATCTGCAAAGGCCTTTAAAATATTCCATATTTACAGTACAAATGTATAAAGGGCAGTGACCATATTTTCTTGAAAAATAATAAAAGGGTAAATCTGAAAATAGGACAAAGCTAAAAGGGGATTAAAAATATGTTTATAACTTTGCTTTACAAAGGAAAACTCAAGAGCTAAACCAAGAAAACCAACAATTAAATGATAACTAAAGGACAACTTTCTGGAATAAAGGCTTTATGGTCATTGTACTTACAAGTAATAATCTCTCCCCTCATTTTCATCTAGAAACAAACTGTTAACAACCTGTACTCACCAACACATAGGCGGGTGCATTTCTCACATATTGGAGCAATCTTCAAGGGCCACACCAGGAAAAGCGAATTCCAGTTGTCCAGCTTCAATCTAGCAGGTTACTAAAAGCAGTTTGACACAAGGTTTGTCAGTGGGGTTTTATATATATATATATATATATATATATATATATATATATATATATATATATATATATATATATATATATATATATATATATATATATATATATATATATATATATATATATATATATATATATATATATATATATACCAAAATTTTGCACTGAAATACAGACATGTCCTTGACTGAGAACCAGGGATGGGTTCTAACTTACCTCGCTGCCGGTTCGCTTCCTCCCACGCCGCGTGGCCGCGCTTTGTGGGTGTGCATGCGCTTTGCGCACGCGTGCATGCCCAGCACCAAAAAACTTTAATTTTTTTTTAAAAAAGCCAAAAACAAGATGGTGATGCATGGGCAGTGCCGGAAATTTGGCTTCTGCACATGCTCAGAAGAAAAAAAACACAGATTTTTTTTTAAATTCAAAAAAAATAATTTAATTTTTTTTTAAAAGATGGCGGCGTCCATGGATCGGCACCAACAGAACCGGTTCTGTGACATCATCGTGACATCACCAGTGGGTTGCTACCGGTTCAAGCGAACCAGTCCGAACCAGGAGGAAACCACCTCTGCTGAGAAACACAACTGAGCCCAAAATTTCTGTTGTTAAGTGAGATAGTTGTTAAGTGAGTCTTCCCCCCCATCATTTTATGACCTTCTGGCCACAGTTGTTAAGTAAACCACAGCAATTGTTCAATTAATAATACAATTGTTAAGTGAATCTGGCTTCCCCATTGACTTTGCATGTCAGAAGGTCACAAAAGGGAATTACATGACCCCACACTGCAATTATCGTAAATATGAACCAGTTGAATATGAACCAGTTGAAGAGCCACCACAGCGCAATGGTTAGAGTGCAGTACCGCAGGCTAATTTTGCTGACTGCCAGCAGTTTGGCAGTTCGATTCCCATTGGCTGAAAGTTAACTCAGCCTTCCATCCTTCCAAGGTCCATAAAAGGAGGACCCAGATTGTTGGGGACAATATGCTGACTCTGTAAACTGCTTAGAGAGGGCTGTAGAACACTATGAAGTGGTATATAAGTCTAAGTGCTATTGTTAAGTGTCCAAATTTTGATCACATGACCATGCCAATGCTGCAATGGTCATAAGTGTGAAAAGTGGTTATAATTCACTTTTTTTCAGTGCCATTATAACTTTGAACAGTCATTAAAATGGTTGTAAGTAGAGGACTATCTATTAACCCAGTTTCTATCAATAAAACAAAACAAAAACAAAAACAAAAGCAACAACAGATTAACAAAGAGCACAATAAATCAGTTTTACACTCATTTATTTTTACTTATTTCACGCATGCCATACAATGAGTCAGATAGAAAAATGTGGGTTTTTTTAAAATAAAAAAACTGAAAACTCAGACAGGGATTCAAAAACTTAGATCTGGGTGTCAAAACTCACCTTAGTTTGGCGAGGTGGAGAGTGTTGTGCTTTGGGGAGAGTCTTTCGCAATGGGATGACTCACCGTGGCCAGGTCAGCGTGGATGGATGGGCCACATGATAAAATAGTACAGGGAATAGGATTCTCTAAATTCCTACCTCCATATGCCTAATACTTCGCATAGGATGGAGACAAATTAAGTTAGCATTTTACTAATGATATTTGGGTAAAGATCTTGGAATTTAATAAAGTGTCTTCTTGAACAATATAAGTTACGCCCTCCAACCCTGTTGAGAGACATAGTTAACTTGAAGCATGTCAACTTACACCATAAACCAAAACACCAGTTAGAACCAATGGAATGAAAAGAGTATACAAATAGTATGCTCCGATTGTTCTGATAAGAAACATCCAAGTTATTCATATATGCAGATTTTTTAAAATATAAACTGTTAAATCATACATATTTAACTATAGGGTAACCTACTAATGCATATTCATATAGAATCACATAGAAACTTATATTCTTTGTCTAGGCTACCTTTTCACTGTTATGCCCTCTTCAGCCTATTGGGGTTTTTTTGCAACAGAAGCCAATTTCGGAGACGTAAGCCTTGGGTATCCATGTGTTTTTTTTCCTTTGGAAAAATACAGAAGCAGCTCACCATTGCCTTCTATTGTCCACTGTTGCCCACTATTGTCTTCCTGGCTGTATGAAATGCTCTTGCCATGGTCACTAAAGTGATATTTTGCCTCCAGCATCTTCATATGAAGCTGTGGCCCAATATAGGTGCCTGCTGGCTTTAGCTGGAAATTGGCATGATCTTCACACCTTGGATAAGCCTGAAGGGAATAGAGACACTGGGGACAGGCTTCTGATGTTCTTTGCCCTGTGAGCAGTTTTAAAAAAAGTTAAGGGACTTCCTTTGATTAGAAAACAAATTATGCCTTGTACGCTTAGGTTACACTTACACTTAGGTTGGGCATTTTTAAAGGACACATTGTCAGTCTCCTTTTATGGATTTCTCATAGTGATCATACACAGCCATTAGAGATGAAACTAACTGGAGATCCTGTATTCTGTGCTGAACACCTGACAGCTAGTCCCAGAGAATAAAGGAAAACGTGTCTCATTTGGTAGCATGAGTTATTCAAGTATGCCTATCTGTAGTGTGCAGCCATCTCATTAGAGTTTGACATAGCAAAGAACCAGAAGGAATCCAAACGCTCTATAGCTGGCCTGATACCCAGCTCATTTAATTGGGTTCTGCTTTAAAGGAATATAAAGAACACGCACATATATATTTTCCACATTTCTCAGCCAAGTGTTAACTCTGCTAAAAATCTATATTGTTTGGAATACTCGGATTCTTCCAATTTTTTTCAATGTTTCACAAAGCTGGTTGTCAAAAGTCTCATTATTTTTTATTTTGGGAGAGCAATAGATTTTTCATGCAAGTGCCTGAAAGCAAAAGTTGCTCAGGGGATACATGTGTGACAAGGAAAACTGAGAAAAATGGCTGCAGCAATTGGGCAAATGGATGTTTTCTTTTGAGACTGAGTAGCATTTTACCAGAGATTTGTGAGACTTGAAAAACTTGGTGAGATAATTTTTGCATCTGATGTGACAGACACAGATCATCTATTCTATAAAAATACAGAACATACCGTAGAATAATAGGGTTGGAAAGGACTTTGGAGGTCTTCTAGTCCAACTGCCTTGGTCGCTCTGATGGATGATCTCTGGCGGACCCGGGATGGGGGGGACTCCTCTATTCTGGTGCTACTTGACCTCTCAGCGGCTTTCGATACCATCGACCATGGTATCCTTCTGCATCGTCTCAGCGAGTTGGCAGTGGGAGGCACCGTTTTGCGGTGGTTCTCCTCTTATCTCGCTGATAGGATGCAGTCGGTGCTGGCAGGGGGGCAGAGATCGTCCCCTAGGCCCCTATCATGTGGGGTGCCTCAGGGGTCGGTTCTCTCGCCCATCCTGTTCAACATCTACATGAAACCGCTGGGGGAGATCATTCGCAGACATGGGGTGTGTTTCCATCAGTACGCTGATGACACCTAGCTGTACATCACCACCCCGTCTGACTTCAGTGAGGCAGTTGATGTAATGTGCCGGTGCCTGGACGACGTTAGGATCTGGATGGGGAGGAACAGACTCAGACTTAATCCCGACAAGACTGAGTGGCTGTGGATATTGCCTACTAAGGACTATGACAACTGTCCCTCCTTGGTCCTTGAGGGAGCGAAATTGACTCCCTCGGACCAGGTCCGCAACTTGGGGGTCCTTCTAGATCCACAGCTAAAATTGGACCATCATCTTTCTGCTGTGGCTAGAGGGGCCTTTGCACAGGTTCGCCTGGTGCACCAGTTGCGGCCATATTTGGAGAAGGAGGCTCTACTCACGGTCACTCATGCCCTTGTCACCTCTCACTTGGACTACCGCAATGCGCTCTACATGGGGCTACCCTTGAAGAGTATCCGGAGACTTCAGCTGGTGCAAAATGCGGCTGCGCGTGCTGTGGTGGGTGTGCCAAGGTACACCCACGTGACATCGATACTCCGCCAGCTGCATTGGTTGCCCATCGGTCTCCGGGTCCAATTCAAGGTGTTGATCACCATCTTTAAAGCCCTTCATGGCTTGGGACCAGGTTATCTACGGGACCGCATTCTGCCTCATACTTCCCTTCGACCGGTTAGGGCCCACAGAGTTGGCCTCCTCCAGGTCCCGTCGGCCAAGCAATGCCAGCTGGCGGGCCCAAGGGGGAGAGCCTTCTCTGTGGCTGGCCCCGTGCTCTGGAACCAACTTCCGCCAGAGACCCGAACTATCCCCACTCTGCTGGCCTTCCGGAAAGCTGTTAAGACATGGCTTTTCCTGCAGGCGGGGGGTAGAGCTTAATTCACTCGAGCTCACCCCCCAAGTATGTATGATATTGAATGGTTGGTGATGATTTTCTGTATTATGTTTTAATTTTTATATTTGCTTTTAATTAACTTTTTAGATTTTGGTTATTCTTGTATTTTCTCACTGTTGTACGCCGCCCTGAGTCCTTAGGGAGTTGGGCGGCATATAAGAATTCCAAAATAAATAAATAAATAAATAAACCCCCTGCTCAGGCAGGAAACCCTATCCCGTTTCAGACAAATGGTTGTCCAATCTCTTAAAAACTTCCAGTGTTGGAGCATCTACAGTTTCTGGAGACAAGTCGTTCCATTGATTAATTGTTTTAACTGTTAGGAAATTTCTCCTTAGTTCTTGGTTGGTTCTCCCTTCCTCTGGGATTATTATTTTTTTAAAATTTGGTAGTCTTCCAGTATTCTACCAAAGTACTAACCCATGCTTTTTTCTTACTTTTTTAAAAAATATCAACCCTACCTCCCCCAACTTGATAACTTTAAACACCAAGAAATACAAGCCATGGAAGAAAGTACTGTATTTTTCGGAGTATAAGACGCACCGGAGTATAAGACGCACCTTGGTTTTGGGGGAGGAAAATAGGGAAAAAAATCTACCTACCAGGTATTCATCTGGCTAGCGTCCTTAGTCTGTTCAGCTTCAGCACATTATTTTATCTTCTGGTTAGGGCTGAAAAAGCCTTTTTCAGAGGGAGTAGAAATGAAAACAAGCCTGCAAAGACTTAGGGCAGGAAAAACTGCTTCAGAGGGAATAGGAATAAAAATAAATGCAGCAAGCCAGGAAGATCGTTAGCACCGCGTTAGGGCTGAAAAGCACCGCTTTTTCAGAGGGAGTAGGAATGAAAACAAGCCTGCAAAGACTTAGGGCTGGAAAAAAAACCTTTTTCGGAGGGAATAGGAAGCTGGGGAAGATCGTTAGCACCTCATTAGGGCTGGGGGAAAAAGCTTCAAAAAAGCTAAATTCGAAGTATAAGACTCACCCAAATTTTCAGCCTCTTTTAGGGAGCAAAAAGGTGCGTCTTATACTCTGAAAAATACGGTAATCAAATAATTCGGTTGCTTAAGGTCGGCTGAAAGTATCTTCCTTTCAGGTATTAATTAGGTCTACCTTAAAACTTTTATTCCTGTTCAAGTGCAAGAGGTCTGTTCATAGTGGCTTTTTGCCAGAGATCTACACATTGCTGCCTCATCTGTTTCTCTGCATTATTGCTAAATGCTAAGGACTGTGCTGAGAAAATTCAGCTGCTCCCACTGTTGTTGTTGTTTTGCCCGTTCTTGGCCATTCTGTTTCTCTGTTTAGGTAAAGAAATACATCTGAAATGATGACCCAAAGGGCATAGCTTGTCTAGTTAAAAACAACATCAAAAACAAGCAAACAAAAATCCCAAACTATAAGAAGAACCCAATGTATTTCTCAGAAGGAAACATTCAACTAATATATAAGTTCCTAATTAAAGTTTGGCCTCAAGAACGTTGGAAAAATCCAGGATTTCGTTTTTCTTTCTTTCATTCATTTTTTAATAGTCAAAGTAGGGGACGTAAAGAAATGCTATTCCACACAACAGAACATGATGTGCCTGAACAATGAAGTGGCCCCGTATTTCATCTGGGAATCTCGTTTTATATTTGACAATGCCATATAGATTTGGCAGATGTTCCTGGGGGGAAAAGACGGCTTCCTATCTTCCTCTTCCACAGAAGGGGAAGCAGTTGTAAATCAGATGGTTCCAGAACAGAGAGAGAGAGTGAGAAGGGGAAGGGGATGTTGAAGTTCCTTGGAGCCAGTGCCATTCTAAACGGAAGGATTTTATTTTTGTATCTTTGCTTTCATTGTAATAAAAAAAGATGTGTTGGAACAGCACTCTGCTTCCAATCTCGCATTTGGCAAGAATATATATATTAGTATTATTCCATTAAAGGTGATTGCATGCTTATGCACAAAAGTTATGACTCTATAAAAGAATCAAAGGCAAGATCATACCAAATTTAACTATAGGGAATAAAGCAGAAGGATAAAACTTAGACACTCATGTGACATCTGTAAAACCAAGCCCTTTTATTACTCCTTTGTTGGCATGTCAAGACAGCAAATTTATTAGAGGCAACTTTGTTATATATCAACTTTAGAGTATTTTTCGCTCTCTCCTTTTTCTCTCCCCCTTTCTCTCTCTCTCTCTCTTCCCCCCCCCTTCACTCTCTTTCTCCTCTCTCTCCCTGCTTGCGCGCATGTGCACACACACACCAGGGGTGAGTTGCTCACTTACCGAGACCAGTGCGCTGCTCCGCATTTCTTCATGCTTTGTGCGCCCCTTCATGTGATTTTGCTTTTGCGCATGCGCGGAAGCAAAATCACGCCGAAATCTTGCGAGGGGATGCACGCACGCGTGAGATTTTGGTGCGATTTTGCTTCTGTGCATGCACAGAAACAAAATCTCGCCAAAATCTCTCTCGCGCGCGCGTCCCCTCGTGAGATTTCAGCGTGATTTTGCTTCCGCGCATGCGCAGAAGCAAAATCACCCAAAATTCGTAAAAAAAGATGGTGACACGCGCAACTGCCTGGTGGAGACGGGTGCCTACACCCTGGTGGAGCAGTCGCGCGCAAATTGGGTTATCGGCGGGTCTCTATGGGAGCTACGCACTGGACCGCACCGGTGGGAACCCACCCCTGACACACACATAATGTGAGTGTGTGTGTTTAAGTTGGTAGGTTTGTTGGTTTTTGACATTCCACTACAAACTTTCTTCTGTAGGATGCAACAACTTTTGAACAAACCAGACATGTTCTTCCACTGAACATTCATAAATTACCCTGGAAGGGAAGCAAGCAAACATAATTCCAAAGAAATTGACTTCTCAAGCTCTCATCAAAAACAAGGCAATGCTTTGTTAAAGGAAAAAAAGAAAGCATTGTGAGAGCAAAACAAACAAAACATTAGCATTCTCATCAAGACAATCTGGCATGAAAACAATTCGGATAGCCTCATAAAAGACATAGCAGGTAAATGACAGTGGGAGCAACCAGCCACAACCTGTCTCTCTTTTCTCCTTCACTGTTCAGAAAGTTGGAATTGTCAGTACTGAGCAATAAATAAATCCTAAATTGGTATATTGTGCATAGAAAGGATGCTAATATATCAGCACCAATCCATTGCACTGCATTACTTTTGGCAACTGGTTGTCCCCTGGGCAACAGTGTTGTCACTGCCAAATCCTTTAAGCACCCTTCGGTTAGCTTTCTAGGGACTTGTGATACAAATACAGACACAATAGTCAGGACTATCAGCAGTTCCTTAAACATATAGCAACTTGCTGACACCCTGCAGAAGAGTATGAATATTATCTAGTAAAACAGATACTGTCCAATGAAATATAGATTATTATTCAATAAGCATAACAGATTTTTTTTCCAATGATACAATTTGGAAAGGAAAAAGAGGAAGTATTTTTTTAAAATTGTTTATTTTTTTAAAAAAGTCTGAATGGGGAAAAGAGGTTTACATAAGAGCAGTTAATGAATTATTCAGTAGATCCCTAATAATCAATAAACATTATATAAATCCTCATGACTGGTGAAGAGAGAGAGCCTTTTCAACTAAACATTCCTTCAAAGAAAAGACAACTATCAACCCCCAAGTGAAAAATTAAATGAATAAACCCTAAGGAATGAAAAGTGATTTGCTAAATACCTGTTTTTGTTGATTAAGAATAGAATAGAATAACAGAGTTGGAAGGGACCTTGGAGGTCTTCTAATCCAACCCCCTGCTTAGGCAGGAAACCCTACACCACTTCAGACCAATGGTTATCCAACATCTTCTTTAAAACTTCCAGTGTTGGAGCATTCACAACTTCTGGAGGCAAGCTGTTCCACAGATTAATTGTTCTAACTGTCAGGAAATTTCTCCTTAGTTCTAAGTTTTTCTTAATCTTGTAAGATCTAGATTTCCAAAACTAGAAGTTTGTTAGTATATCACTCAAAACAACAAACTAGAGAAATTTAAATTCAATATGCTTACGAATCACATGAGTCAGGTAGCTAATGAAAATTTCTCACGTAGGCTTAATTTTATCTTTGTTAAAGGTTTCCTTTGTATTTTCCAGATGTGAGCTTCAGCTCTCTTCTAATTTATAAATTTTAATTTATAAATTTGATGTTTTGTTCATTAGAGACATCTGGTTCTTGTGCAAGAAGGGAAACAGGAATAATTTTATTTTGTTGCCTTTTATTCACTATAACAGCAGCATACAGATTGGAGAAGAAAACTACTACATATAAGAACTGAAAGGAGTAAAGAAAACTATTAATGCACACATGCAGTTACATTTACACAGTACTGCTGACAAATGGTATTGTCTCTTTTGGGAATACAAGAGGGTCTGATGCAAATTAAGATATCAGAAATTTTAGCCTGATAAATGAAAAGTATAGTTAGCTGTGACATATGTATTTTAACAATTATACCATGACATTCATGAGCTCACTGTATAAAATTGTTTGTTTTTTTGCACTGCAGTCTTCAGATCTCTACCGAAATGGGTGGCTAGCTTTCTCCTACAGAGTCACGACAGAAGGCAATTCTGCAGATTCAGCTACTCCTGGCACAGTAATGAGACAGTTGTCATGTGTGAATTTCTGCTGGATAAACCATTATGCAAGCTAGTAAGTCTCAATCAGTTTGAAACATCTGATTATAGCAATAGCACTTACTACTCCGTTATGCTTTACAATAATCTCTGAGTGGTTTACAGTGTCAGCATCTTGCCCCCAACAATCTAGGTCCTCATCTTACCAACCTCAGAAGGATGGAAGTCTGAGTCAACCTCAAGCTGATCAGGATGGAAATTCTGACTGTAGGCAGAGTTGACATGCAATGCTGCATTCTAACCTCAGAGCCACCACAGTAACATTTTGAAGCCAGGAATTTTTCTTATAAGTTCATTCATGTTTGGTCCTACATTGCAGGATATACAGTATTTATTTTCTATGTGGATGTTATGGAGTGGGGGGGGGGGAATGACAGCATGCTTGAACCTAAAGGCTGAAAGTAGGATAGGACAGGAATTTCACTGCATATGTAACCTAATCTTACGTAGCTTCTTCTCCGGTAATATCACATTACTAACCAGAGCATACAAAACATTCGCCAGACCAATCCTTGAATACAGCTCATCTGTCTGGAACCCACACCGCATATCAGACATAAATACATTAGAAAGTGTCCAGAGATACTTTACAAGAAGAGTCCTCCACTCCTCTACTCGCAACAGAATACCTTACGCAACCAGACTTGAAATCCTGGGCTTAGAAAGCTTAGAACTATGTCGCCTTCGGCACAACCTAAACATAGCTCATAAAATTACCTGCTACAACATCCTTCCTGTCAACGACTACTTCAGCTTCAACCACAACAATACACGAGCACACAACAGATACAAACTCAAAGTGAACCGCTCCAAACTTCACTGTAGAAAATACGACTTTAGCAACAGAGTGGTAAATGCCTGGAACTCACTACCTGACATTGTGGTTTCATCACCAAACCCCCAAAACTTTACCCTTAGACTGTCCACTGTTGACCTCACCCGATTCCTAAGAGGTCAGTAAGGGGCTGCATAAGTGCACCAGTGTGCCTACCGTCCCTGTCCTAATGTTCCCTCTTATCAGTATCCATCTTATGTTATAACAATGTTATATCTATGTATATCACCAATACATACTTGACAAAAATAAATAAATAAATAAATATTCCTCCTCCTGCTCCTTCCTCCACCTCCTCCTCCTTCCTCCACCACCTCCTCCTCCTGCTCCTCCTCCCAAAATCAAGCCTTTTTTTAATGTTCCAGTTGTAAGCCCTTGTAAGGTTTTATTTTTACTGATTTTCCCCTTGAAGGCCTATAAGAATGTATTTCCCTTCCCGATTTAAATATTCAACATTTATCTGTCAGCAGAGATGACTCTAAAATGTGTTGGGTTTAATGGGATAATTTCAAATTAGTTCCAAATCACGGCTGGATGACATTTCTTGATAATGTTTTCATATATCCCAAAAGCTTCCGGACAAATTTCATTTCAATAAACAAGGTTTGGGCAAGTGCCATAGCTACTTCGAATGCATGTTTTGTTTTGTCAACTCCTTTCATTCTGACATGATCAGACTTGTTAAGAAACCTGCTCAATAACACATGAATTGTGCACACCCAGCCCATCCCTGAGGGAACATCAGGCATATCTCATTCAAGTCAGATTTTGACAACTTCTGGATGTTTCCAATTATAATATTGGCAGCTGAGAAGCAATGATTGATCCAGATTCACCCATGAAGGTTTGTTACATAAGGATAAACAACAAATGCTCATTTCCTCCAACCCTAAATGTTATCCAAAATAGTTTACCTCCTCAGACAGAAAATACTAAGAAGCATTTCTCCCCTTCCTGGAAATGAAAAATATAATAAAAATACTGGTATCTAATAAACAGCTGATATCCTACTCTGTTAAGCGGAAAAGATCCATCAAGAGCTCTTCAAAATAATGGTAAGGCAGAAACATTTATAAAATCAGGATGTTGGTCTGAATGATGAGCACACTCAAAAAGCTATTTTGATTAAAATCCAACTTTTTACTAAGTGAAATATAATAAATTGTCAAAAAGCCTGAATAAATTTAGCTACTTTGTGGAAAAGGCTTCCAAACTCAAGAGGATACAGTTGTGAAAAATGAAACAAGTTCGTGTGGAATAGCACATTCTTCTATTCAAATGAGATGGAACTAAAAATCTCCAGCAATGATGGTTTAATTGAAATTAGGATTGGAGAAAAGAGATTTCATACTGTGGTAACAGAATCATGCAAATACCATGGAAGCAGCTAAGTTTCTGGGGAAAAATACTGGCCTGTAGAGATTCTCAGTCATCCAGGTCATGGTTGTCCCAAAGGTGCTTTTTCAAGAGGCAACTGGACTTTCTTGTTTTTTCTTTGAAGACGTTTCACTTCTCATCCAATAAGCTTCTTCAACTCTGTCAGGATCCATTCCATTCCATCCAGGAATCACCTTCCATTCCTCACTATCCTGTCAGAGCTGAAGAAGCTTCTTGGATGAGAAGGGAAACATCTTCAAAGAAAAAACAAGAAAGCCCAGTTGTGTCCTGAAAAAGCACCTTTGGGACAATGAATACCAGCATTTCTGAAAAATCTAATTGGATTGTTAATTTTCTTTTAAGGCACAAGGTAGTAAGACTTTAGGCAGCATCACATACATCTTTTCCTTTCCCTTATTTGTCTGGTAATGGCATTATTGATATTCAAGTGAACTAGAACTTGCTTTTTATTGACTAATACTTCAATAAAGCATCAACTAAATGCTTCAGTGAGTTGGTAAAATAGATTAAAGTACCCTAAATAATTGTCAACTCAGATGTTATTCCTCTAAGCCAAACACTTTATCCTTCAACGTGTCATCCTTGCTTCTCAACAATCATATAGTTTTCGTAGCCAGGTTTCTACCCCAAGGTGGTAATATTTGTAAAATAAGGAAATGAATAAATAAATAAAAGATCAAGCAAACTCAATAGCTGCAACATGATTTAAATATAGAGTTTCCTCTCCTTTGCTTATCGTCTTAGTATATAACCCAAAGGGGAGAGGGAAAAAAATCTGCTGCAAATTTTATGAAGTAAACTCAGCTTTAAAGTTCAATTCTTCACTGAATATCTTAAGGGCAGACAGCTAGAATGGGTGACATGCAAGGTAAGGCAGTACACAAATGTGGGTGAGATATGCTATTGCATCAATCTTCTGAAAAGTTCTTCTGTTTTGCAATTTCCATAGAAAGTTCATCAAGACAGCTTTGAAACCTTGAAGGTGAACCACATAGCACTCAAACTTCAATTTCATGAACATCCTTTTTCATCATAATTTTGTTTGGTTGCAATGCTCATTAAAGAAAAGGTAAAGGATTTTATTCTTTGCAGATTTTATTCAGCTAGCCCTTGCTGAGTATAGGGGGCAGCACTCATCACCATTTCAAGGCCATTGAGCCAGCGCTGTCTGAAGACATTTCCATGGTCATGTGGCCAGTATGACATCATGGAGTACTGTTATCTTCCACCAAAGTGATACCTATTTATCTACTCTCATTTGCATGCTTTCAAACTGCTAGATTTGGCAGGAGCTGGGGTAAGAACGGGAGCTCATCCTGTTTCATGGTGCTCGGGTCTCGAACCTCAGCAGGGGCGGGTTGCTCACTTACCTTGCTGCCGGAGCCATGCACGCGCATCTCCACGCTTCAAGGGTGCGCGCGCTCGCTACATGCGCGCGCCCCCTCGTGTGATTTTGCTTCTGCGCATTCGTGGAAGCAAAATCGTGCCAAAATCTCATGAGGGGGCACGTCCGCTCATGAGATTTTGGCGTGATTTTGCTTCCGCGCATGTGGAGAAGCAAAATCGCCCGAAAATCACGGGAAAAAATGGTGACGTGCCAGGTTGACTGGCAGAGAGGGCTCCGGAGCGGTTGCAAAATCCGCCGCTCCCTACCGGAGCGGCGTATTGGACAGCTCCAGCAGGAACCCACCTCTGAACCTCAGCATGTGTTAACCACGGAGCCACTGTGCCACCCTAACACCTATAAAGGGCTTCAAAAATTTTCAAGACTTGTTATTTTTAGACTTTACACTCGAGTTTCTTTTGTTAGAGGTTAGCTCCAAAGAGAAAAGATTTCATCACCTCTAAGACTTATTTTCTAATTCCGTCATTATTACTACTGGTGCTGTTTCTAAAGTATCCATTTCTGCTGCCACAATCAAGGAAATGATTTCCAAGAAGTCCTAAAGGTGCTTTTTCAAGAGGCAACTGGATTTTTTGGTTTTTCTTTGAAGATGTTTTGCTTCTCATCCAAGAATTCCTTGCATGGGAAGCAAAATGTCTTCAAAGAAAAATCAGAAAGTCCAGTCGCCTCTTGAAAAAGCACCTTTGGGACCACCATGACCTGGATGACTGAGAATCTCCATAGATTTCCAAGAAGCTTCACCTACAGCAGGGGTGTAAAATTCAAGGCCACAGGCAGGCTGGATCCAGCCTGTGGGGTGCCTTGCAAACAGCAAAGAACCGGCCTATGGTGTCTCTGCCAGCAAAAACAGAACTTGGGAGGACCGCACGTGGCCCTCCGGAGCTCGGTTTTTGCTGGCAGAGGGTTGCCGGAGGTCATTGCAGCTGAAAACAGAGCTCGCAAGGGCCAAATGTGGCCCTCCCGAGCTCCATTATCACTCACAGAGGGTTGCAGGAGACTGTCACAGCCAAAAAAGGACCTGAGGAGCCCATTTTCACTGGCTGAGCGCTCGGGCCACCACAGGTGCCCCCGACACAAGTGATGTTGAGCTGGCCATGCCCACTCTTCCACGCCCCCTGCCCCCCCCCAAGGTCAAACACAACCCTGATGCGGCTCTCAGTGAAATCAAGTTTGACACCCCTGACCTACAGGTATCCCTCAACTAACAACCATTCATTTATCAACTGTTCAAATACAATGGTCCTGAAAAAGGCGATTTACAGCCGATCTGCACACTTTATATCCATTGCAGCACCTCTGTGGTCACATGATATAAATTCAGGCACTTGAAAACCAGTATGAATTTCAACAGTTGCAGCATCCTGAGGTCTTATGATCCCATTTTCAATCTTCACAGGGAGATTCTGACAAGCAAAGTCAATGTGGGAAGTGAGGTTCGTTTTACCACTGCATGATTTGCTTTATGGGCCATCACAAAAGTAGTAATAAATTCAGGCGCAACAACTGCATTTAATAAATGAATCACTTAGAAATAGAATTCCAGTTCCAATTGTAGTCATAAGTTGAAAGCTACCTATATAGCAGTGAATAGCCCAAACCAGATTTATTTGGTATTTTCATGGTCAAAATTGAAATGAACTTCATGCAATCAGTCATTGCTCCATTTGTTGCTTTATGCTTATTTTTGAATGTGCTTCTTACATACCATTGGCCTTGAATGTCACTTTGCTGGCCACATATTACTAATGCAAAGCAGTATTTTTGTTCTATGCATTAGACTTGACACGTGCCTAACAACAAAGTGGCAAAATACTGAATACTATACAAAATGAATTCTAATGTTATCGCAAGCAGGATGACCTCAGAGCAAGATTTGTAGCCCCCACTATAGATGTTTAGCTGGATGGATCACAAATTGTGCAGTTATGCATTGTGCCAGTGCTGATGCTTGAGCCTCTCACATTTTTTTAAAACTTCAATCTGTCTCTAGTGTTGCCTTCATATCGTACATTCTAAATCTGTATAATGATTTTATTCTGGAAAGAATTTGCTTTTTGAATGTGAAGCTCTTTTGAAGGTTTAAAGCATGTGCACATGATTTGGTAATACAATACACATCTGAGGTTTAAAACACACATGCAAATCGGGATGGCTTCTACTTACCTTTCCCACCGGTTCCCATCATGACGGAAATGCACCTTTTGCAAAGCTCGCACACGGGCGTGTCCCTTCCCAGAAATGACCCTCTGCGCATCCGCATAAGCCTTTGCGCATGCGCAGAGGGGTTTTTTTTGCAATCTGCGGCAACCGGAGGAACGGTTTGGGAGCGTGGACCACCGGTCATCGCTGCTGGTTCGGCGAGCGGCGCCGAATTTCCACTACCGGTTCTAAAGAACCAGTCCAAACCGGCAGCAACCCACCACTGATGCAAATGAATTCAGGAACCTGGAAGCTGCTACAAATCATAGAATTAATTTTAGACATTTTCCTAGCTCCATTAAAATCAAGGAGAATTTATTTTTTAAACAATGACAAAACAAATAAAGAAAATGGCTACTGTGTGTCTTTAAATTTAAGTGCAGTTTATCATAAGGAAATACATGTGTTCCGTTGCTTTACACATTATGGATCAATTTGTGTACCTTTTTCACAATTTTTCGCAATTCTATTGCATAAGCATAATAAAATTCTATTGCATAAGCAATAGAATTTTGGAGCACCTAATAAGATAACAGAGTTGGAAGGGACCTTGGAGGTCTTCTAATCCAACCCTCTCCAAGCAGGAAACCCTATATCATTTCAGACAAATGGTTATCTAATCTCTTAAAAAATTCCACTTTTGGATCATCTACAACTTTTGGAAGCAAGTTGTTCCACTGATTAATTGTTGTCAGGAAATTTATCCTTAGTTCTACAGTAGGTTGCTTCTCTCCTTGATTAGTTTCCATCCATTGCTTCTTATCCTGCCTTCTTGGTACTTTGGACAATAGGTTGACCCCATTCTCTTTGTGGCAGTACCTCAAATATTGCAACACTGCTATCATGTCACCCTGAAGCCTTCTTTTAATTAAACTAGACATTCCAATTCCTGCACCATTCTTCATATGTTTCAGCCTCCAATCCCCTAATCATATTTGTTGTTCTTCTCTGCACTCTTTCTAGAGTATCAACATTTTTTTTTAATATCATGACAACCAAAACTGGATGCAATATTCCACGTGTAATCATTTAAGATGCAGTGGTGGTTTCCATAGGCCAACATTTCAGGTCTTTCACTGATCATAATTCTATCTTCCACTTAAACTGTTCATAATGAGAGGTTTAGGTCACATGCTAGAAATGATTCAGTACCTGAAATTCTTTTATTTTAAAGGATTCCAGAGGACAATTAGGTCACATGCATTGAAGATTTCAATTTCTTCTTTTGTATATCTTAGAAATTACTTCTCTAGCAAATGAGATTTAAATTATTCTGACATCTGTAAGCAGCTGATGGACTATTACAATTAATTGATAGGATACAAACCTGAAACTTTATCCCAAAAAGTCAACTCCAAGATTAGCGGAGGGTATTAACCCTTCTATGGTGAATATATACCAACATTTTCATAAAGGAAAGGAAAGAGCAATTGTCAAGACTACATGGGATATTTTTTTTCCTCAAGCAAGGATGGCAGAAACTCAACCAATCATTTTCTATGTCATGCCAAGGCACGACATATGCACCTTGGTGGGAGGGAGAGACACTGGACCGGGGGATCGATGGTTGCCAGCACAACAAACTCTTCTCAGCGGTTCAATGCCTGACGCCGGTGATTAACGTCCTGTTACATGAGACGCCGAGCACAGTGAAGCTCCAACCAGAAAGAGACAATCTAAGCCATGACCAGCTGAGAGGGGAGGGCTTCACAGCACCGGATGGTGGTTTGGGGGAGGGAATGATGAGGATTTGCATAAATAGCACTGAGATTCTATCTTCTGGGAACAGCAAAAAAGTGAAGGTCTATCCAATTTTTGTAATTGGCTATCAAATGTCAATTACATAGAAGAAAACAAAGGGAGAGGGGAGCATACTAGTTATTATGTATTTTAGACTGACAGTACCAGTTTATGAAATATTGTAGTATTTAGGTTTCAAAGATAAAATAAGAGAATTGGTGGAAAGTTGAATCCTTCATCAACTTTTGTGTTCTGTTATATATAATATATTGAAAATGTTTAATTTGACCTATTACAGAAATTAACAATTTTACAACTGTTTCTAATGTAGTAAGTCCAAAATTCCATTACAATTGCTCAATATTATATATTTCTATAAACACTGATATCTAGCTCTGCTAAAGTAGAAATATATAACTCTTGTGACCTTGTTAAACTCTAGTTTAACAATGAATAAACTTTCTACTCTTCTGCTTTCTGAAATGGCATTTAAACTGATAAGTTCATGAGATCTTATTGAGACAAATGACCATAGGCTGGTTTTCTTTTATATTAACAGAATTGCAGTATGTCTCAATATTTGGGCAGTTTACCATGTCTCATAAGCTTGGGTCAAGTCAAAGACAATTGCCTCCCATGCAGATCCTCAGCCATTTGTCAGATATAGTATAGGGTCTCCTGTTTGAGCATGGATTGGGTTAGAAGACCTCCAACGTCCTTTCTAGTTCTGTTATTCTGTTACTAATTAAACAGTTCATGTGGTTAGCTATTACCAACACCTTCTAGGCCTCAGCCAGCGGGAAGACAAAATGGCTACCCAACCATGTGATAGAAGAAACTGCAGCTACAGGGGCCTGACAGCTGCATCCATATTGGTCCAGTTCTGTCTCTCCCACAGCAAAATCCCTCATCTCTATGTGACAACAAGGAAAAAGGCACCTCTCATCCATGCTTCAGCATCATTGTCCTTGTTGTGGCCCACCAGCAGCCAGCGGAGCTGGCGGCAGACTCGGACGATGAGGAGGTTGAGGAGAAACTTGGGCAAGTCCTGGAGTTGGTGCATCTGATGGATGCACTGTGTTGAAAGCAGAGATAGAGCCAGGGCCATCCAACATTTCCCAGCTGCCTTCAGAGTTGGAGATAAGTGGGGAAGAAGAACAGCTGGGGCCTGTTACAGATGTGCATATACGCAGAGCTGTCAGGAGAGGAGAACAATTGAGTACCAGCAGCTGACTCAGAAAGAAAGGCACACATGGACGCTGAATGGCCCCTCCCTGGCTGGGGAATAAATAGAAGGTAAAGGGGAGTGGCGTTGTGGGAAACAACTGTTCGGATTTATTCATCGTGATTCATGTCTCAGAGACTGCTTGAGAGAGTTTGATTTACAGCTTTGTGGCTGGAAGCTCCCAGCCTGGCAATTATCTAAGAATGGTACTTTAGTTAACCCTTAGAAGCAGGGGTGAAATCCTCCCGGTTCGCTCTTACCTGTCGGTCGTCGCAGAGCCGATGGAGCCGGTGGTGGTTGCAGCGCGGGGCTGCCCCCACCCGCTTCCCCCGCCCACCTGGACGCCACCATTTGAGTTCTTTTGCCCTCTGTGCATGCACAAAGTGTTCTGCATGCGCAGAGGGCAAAATAAGTCAAATGGCGGCGTTCAGGCAGGTGGGGAAAGCGGGTAGGGGCAGCCCCATGCTGCAACCGCCACCGGCTCCATCGGCTCTGCGACGACCGACAGGTAAGAATGAACCAGGAGGCTATCACCCCTCTTGGAAGGATTATTGCCTGGACTTTTCTGTGTGTGAATGCCATGAATTCACAGTAGTTAAATAAAGAGGGTTTTTTCAGGACAAGGGGTTCTGTTTCTAAGGCTGGGTCAGAACAGTCCTCCTTGCCACCATCACACTGCCAATTGTTGAAAAATACATGGAACACTTCCAATGTGAGACAGCTGTCCCATGTACCCAGCAGTTCCAAAATCCAGCTGCTGCCCCCAGTTCCAATCATCTATAGACCATTCTCCAAACCATGATCCTGGTGAGGATGTGGGCATAAGGTGACTCACAAAATACTATTCCATGCTGCCAAACAGTCTAGCAAGAATTACAAACCACATAGGCCAGATGAAAAGCCAGCTCAGCCTGGTCAGAAAGCAATTCCAGGGGACTCCACCACCATACAATTGAAATGACTGACTCCATTATGGTCGTAAGTTCTCTACTGACCGAAGTGCCAGAGCCCACTGCAACAGCATTGCCAAAAAGGCATTAAGAATGGTTAACCTAATCTTGCGTAGCTTCTTCTCTGGAAATATTGTACTTCTAACCAGAGCATATAAAACATTTGCTAGACCAATACTCGAATACAGCTCATCTGTCTGGAACCCACACTACATATCGGACATTAATACAATTGAGAATATCCACAGATATTTCACTAGATGAGTACTACACTCCTCTGTTGACAACAGAATACCGTATGCCACCAGACTTGAAATTTTGGGCCTAGAAAATTTAGAACTCCGCCACCTTCGATCTGACCTAAGTGTAGCACACAAAATTATATCCTACAATGTCCTACCTGTCAATGACTACTTCAGCTTCAACTGAAACAATACACAAGCTCACAATAGATACAAACTTAATGTAAACCACTCCAAACTTAATTGCAAAAAATTCGACTTCAGCAACAGAGAGTCAATGCCTGGAATACATTACCTGACTCTGTAGTTTCTTCCCCAAACCTCTGTAACTTTAACCTTAAACTGTCTACCGTTGACCTCACCCCATTCCTAAGAGGTCTGTAAGGGGCGTGCATAAGCACACCAGCGTGCCTACCATCCCTGTCCTAAAGTCCCCATGTATTCATAAAATATCATGTACTCAAAACCAGGCTTAGTATATTTAGTCAAGCGTGTATAAGATTACAGAAAAAGTATAAACATTAATATGAATATATAAGAAGTATTCTTATATATTCATATTAATGTTTATACTTTTTCTGTAATCTTATACACGCTTGACTAAATAAATAAATAAATAAATAAATAAATAAATAAATAAATAAATAAATAAATAAATAATAAATAAATAAATAAATAAATAAATAAATAATTAAATAAACAAACAAACAAACAAACAAACAAACAAACAAACAAGTTGAGGTCTACCTATATTGAATCTAAATGGTTGGTGATTTTGCACAAAAACTTACAATAGGTTTTTTTCCATAATTATTGTGAAATTTTGTGTAAAATCTTGGAAGGCTTTAGTATTATCATATGACATTTCAGATTATATGACAGCGTCTTCAAAAATGGCCAATTCTTGTTCCATCAACATTCTTTTTTTTTTTTTTTTTGCTACTGTCCTAGATTTAGGAAAACACATTGGTTGTCATTCTTCACAGCAGGCAAGAATTATTTTATATCCGTGCTTATCCATAGATCAAACGGTGTGCCACTCTGTCTGTATTACTGCCTCTCTGGCCTCTATAATGCCTCATAAGAAACAGTATGTGGCAATCTCTTTTTATGAATTTCTTTGCAGTTTTATTTCTTTAAGCATTCTGATGTTTTCATTTAAAAAAGCAATAAGATATAAAATTTGGAATTTGTTGTGGAATGATGGAATGAAGAAAGGGAACTTGGGAAAGACGTGTCATAGTTACTGACAGATGTGCTTACCAAGATCCTTCAATTCCAAACCATTCCATGGTATTAAAATGCAGGCTTGAAAATGCCTATTTTATCTCTGTTGGGAGAGAAGCACTAAAAGGAAATATAACAAAGTACCATGGAAATTGGCAGAAGATGTCAGTTGTGGTAGGTTATCTTTGACTGGTGATTTAGTTCTTATTAAAGACATGAGGTGACCAGATGTTTCATACCTACACATTCATCATGTTTTGACTTAGATGTCATTTTAAATCAGTCAATCATCACATTGCAAAAGACAAAAAGCATCTTATGTCTTCTATCTCTAGTTGAATACAGTTGTTTCTGGTGGAAATATTTTTCAGTTGACGTTGTTCAACTCAGAGGTTCACCTTGAAGTTATCAAGTACAGGTGGTCCTCGAGTTACAACAGTTCACTTAATGACCATTCGATGTTACAACAACACGGAAAAAAGTGACTTATGACCCTGTTTCACACTTACAACCATTGTAGCATCCCCATGGTGACACGATTTACATTCGTATGCTTGACAGCTGACTCACATTTATGACAGTTGCAATGTCCTGGGAACATGTGATCACCTTTTGCGACCTTCTGACAAGCAAAGTCAATGGGGAAACTCGATTCACTTAACAATCGTGTTACCAATTTAACAACTGCAGTGATTCACTTAACAAATGTGGCAAAAAAAAGTCATAACATGGGGGAAAACTCACTTAACAAATTTCTCACTTAGCAACATGAATTTTGGGCTCAATTGTGGTCATAAGTTGAGGACCATCTGTACTGAAGAATCAACTGATACTAATGCATGCCCAAACCAGAGAACTATGCAGAAATCAAGGTTTAAAGAAGACAAATATAAGCAATGTTTAATTCTTTTGAAAACTCAAAATAACACACGTCTTTTTATAAATAATGCAGTTATGATGCCACCCATGATTTCTGCCAGGCTTTAACAAATCTGAAACCTGTCAAAATTCCTTCTTTTCTTAAACCATTTAACAACAATCTCCTTGTAAGAAATAGGGATGGCTTTCAGTTCCCACTCTATTAAGAAATACATATTTGTTTGTCTTGGCATTTAGAAACTGAATATCTGGCAACAGATTCAAATACACTCACACAAAAATTCTGGAGAATAAAGCCTACTTTGGATAGGTTCAATAGTTAATGATAAGCAGGAACTAATGAAACTACATTTAAGGAAAAGATTTGCCTTCTGTGTTCTTATATCCTCCCCATCTTAATGTTACAATTCTTTGCTTCCTCATCAGGGGTGGACTTCAACATTTTTAGCAAGGGTTTCCCTGCCCGGTTGCTGGGTGGGCATGGCCATGGTGGGTGTGGCCTCCGGGAGGGCGAAAACAGCCTCCCAGACTCTGGAGGCCCTCCGGAGAAACAGGCCTGTTTCCGGCCTTCCCGAACTTCCGTGCATGCCCTGCATTTACCTGCATCCAAAACGGGCCACGTGGGGACTCCTGGAGGGGTGGGTGGGGTGGGGCGGGGCCAGCCAGGGGTGGGATTTAGGGGTTCCCCAAACTGCACAGAATCTTAGCTAGAGGTTCTCCCAAACCCCTGTGAACCCCCAGCAGCCCACCCGTTCCTTGTCCTATAGCTGTGATGGCGAACCAGGTGGCACGTGGAGCCATATCTGCCGGCATGTGAGCCGTTACCCTAGCTCAGCTCCAGTGCGCATGTGCACGCTGGCCAGCTGATTTCTGGCTCGTGCAGAGGCTCTTGGAGGGCATTTTTGGCCTCCAGCGGGCCTCTGGGGGGCAAGGGATGTTTTCGCCCTCCCTAGACTCCAAGAAAGCCTCTGGAGCCTGGGGAGAGTGAAAAATGTGCCTACAGGGCCCACTGGAAGTCAGGAAACGGGGAGGGGGGTCGTGCGTGCATGCGCAGGGTGTGGGGCAGCACGGGGAGTCCCACGTGCATGCGCAGGGGGGCATGGCACGTGGGGGCATTGAATTGTCGGTGTGGGCACACGTGCACATGCGATAGCATGAGCGTACATGTGCACTTTCAGCATCAGAGGAAAAAAAGGTTCGCCATCACTGTCCTATAGCATCTTATCACTCTGCAGAAGCACCACATTCATCTCTCAGTGGCTTTTTGTACCATTGACCATGACATTCTCTTGTTCAGGGTGTTTCAGGGGTTGGGAATTGTAACCAGCATCTTACAAGGTTCTCTTCCTTCCTGCACAGTTCCTGGGTGATCACCGGGTGATCTCCTGGTTTGAGGTCCAGCACCAAAGCTTTTGACTCCAGACTGGACAATCATGGTTCTTCAAGTTTTGTCCCAATGCTTGGAAACTGTGAAAGTCTGCATAGAATGCAAACAGCTCTAGCATAATCCTCCATGTGATAAGATGTTAATAGATAGTTGGCAATAATGGTAACCACTAAGGACAGTGGTAGTATCTAGAACTTATCCCCACAGAAAATTAAATTTTTTCCCAGTTAACAGATGGAATGACCCATCCCCGATTTTGCTGGTGGAAATGGATTGGAAACAAGTTTTGCTCTTGTTTCAAATATATTCGTTGAGTGCATATCTTGCCTAGCCCTACTAAAAACAATATATTAATTGATACAAATTCTGATTTCTTTTTGCGTCTGAGATAGAGAGATATCCCAGAAATTCTTTCCTGTTTAGCATATCCTCTGTTTTATGCACCATTTTTTCTCTACCAAAGGATGTATATATAAATTTTAACCAGGGCATCATATTTCCTTCTTACATTCAGGGGCGGGGGGGGGGGAGATGTGTTAATAAAATCTGGTTCCAAAGTTTTTCAGCAAACATTGAAAACTATTTTTGATTTTATAATTTTATTTATTTTGCCAAAGTATTGCAGTGAATGCTTGAGATACAGGATAGCAGAGCTTCAATTCTGTGCAATGACAATAATAGCTCTGATCAGTTTTTAAATTAACAGCACTGAGTTATCATTCTACTTAAGAACAGTAGGTTCACAATATTTTCTGTTTATAATGGTGAATAAAAGACTCCACCCCACAAGGGATTTTGGGGTTGTTAAAAGAAGTTGATGATGATGTTGATGATGGTGGTGGTGAATAAAAGAGACATAACTAAAAGATAACTGTGAGTGTGAAGAAGATCAAAGTTAATGCAGATAAAACCAGGTGGTGAGTATTGAGAAGAACCTGGAACTACAGTATTTCACATGAGCCAAATGGCAAAGGGCATCAGTGCACATTCTATTAAACTCTGAAAATTTCCCATTTACTTATGTATTTTATTTACTTCTTCAGTACTTATTGAGAGGGCCTGTGGGATAAATCAATGCAATTTTGATAGCAAAAATAGACACTACTCTGGTTTGAAACTCATTTCTGCCATTTTGACTCTGTTTAGACTTCATGGGCAATTAAACAAATTACATTTAGCTTTAGCTTATTGTGATACATAGACATAGTCATTGTGAATTGGAAACTCGGCGTATGGGTATATGTATATGCTTGTGCATGTGTTCATGTGTGTTTGTGTGTGAAATGAAGATACTGATGATGAGAGAAAAATTAGGCTTCTTAACATAGCTTTCTACTGAATATTAAAGCTGCTTGCTTGGTACATTATTTCTTAATTCTCTGAATAATTCCCACAATTAAAGATACATCCAAGCTGTTTGAACTCAACAGGAGAAATTATGCAAATCTGCTCTCTTCTAATTACTTGGGTAATTCATTGCTATAGATGTGGAGGTCCTTTAGACCAATTTGTTCATAGATTTTTTCCCCCATGAAAACATGAAATAAAAGCAATTTAGAAAATAAATTCTAAACCTGTTTAAATTCTATGATATACATGTGCTTGCTTGTTTCATTCCTGAATGAAATGTGTTCAGCTGCAAAATTGTTTAAAATATAATGCTTTCTCTAGAAACAAGAACAGCTAAAATGTTACTGTTTACTTAGTATTCTCTCTGATGTTGTTTTCAAGCAGGTTTTCCTTCTAGCTATCAGAAATCTAAGATCAGAAGGGGAAAATGATGATACAACAACTTCTCACCCTGGTACTGCATATTTCAAAATAGTCCTCACCCAAAGAGTTATTTGGGTTTGCTAGAATCATAAGAATGGGATGGATTTTTCATTCCTTGACTTCAAACTTTGGTATTTATATTATTTCCTACATTAGCCAAGATTGATTGATTGTCCTATCTCAGTGATGGCGAACCTATGGCACACGTGCCACAGGTGGCACTTGGGGCCATATCTGAGGGCACACAAGGCATTGCCCTATGTCAGCTCCAGCTGATTTTCGGCCTTCTTTTCGGCCGTTTTCACTCTCCCCACGGCAAAAACGGCCCAACGGGCCAACTGGAAGTTCACTTGTGTGCTCACCCTCAGCCTCCTTTTCGCTGTCAGAGGCCTTCAGGAACTTCTTCGGCTTTGGACAGTTGCAGCCAGGCCTCACACACCTCAGCCTAGTTCTTCTGCAGCCAGGAAGGCTTTCCTGAAGGCCTGTGTAGCCGATAGCAGCTTTTATCAGCTGCAGAGGCCTTTCCTAAAGGCCTTTCCTGAAGGCCTCTCTAGCCGATAACAGAGCTACGGATCGGCCTGTTATCGGCTACACAGGCCTTCAGGAAAGCCTTCCCGGCTGCAGAAGAAATGGGCCATGGTGTGCGAGGCCTGGTTGCAACTATCTGAAGGTAAATAGTAGGGCAGCTCCACTTCCTTTCGTTTCCAAACTTGCAATTGGCCCGTTGGGCCATTTTTCTCCATCCCCAGGCTTCAGAAGGCTTTCCTGAACCCTGGGGAGAGCAAAAAACAGCCCAATGGGCCTACTGGAAGTCAGGAGGCTTCAGTGAGGCCTGTGCGCATGCACGTGGGGAGGGGCAGCGTGGGGGGTTGAGCGCATGCGCAGGGCATTGCATTATGGGTGTGGGAACGCACGCTATCGCGCGCGCGCACACCCTTTTGGCACACGAGCAGAAAAAGATTTGCCATCACTGTCCTATCTCCTACCAATTTGTTCATTAAAAAAATGAACAAATAAAAATCTATCTAAATTAGTCATCTATAAAGAATGGTTGCTGGAATTCGGTATGTCCAGTTTAATGAAAAGAAGGACTGGGGGAGACATGACAGCAGTCTTCCAATATCTCAGAGGTTGCCACATAGAAGAGGGAGTCAAGCTATTCTCCAAAGCACCTGAAGGCAGGACAAGAAGCAATGGGTGGAAACTAATCAAGGAGAGAAGCAACTTAAAACTAAGGAGAAATTCCCTGACAATTAGAACAATTAATCAGCAGAACAACTTGCCTCCAGAAGTTGTGAATGCTCCAACATAGAAGTTTTTAAGAAGAGAGTGGATAACCATTTGAAGTGGTATAGGGTTTCCTGCCTAAGCAGGGGGTTGGACTAGAAGACCTCCAAGGTCCCTTTCAATTCTGTTATTCTATTCTATTCTATTCTATTCTATTCTATTCTATTCTATTCTATTCTATTCTATTCTATTCTATTCTATTCACTGTAATTTCATCAATTAGATGTGAATTTTTTATTAAGGAAATATGGCTGTTTTGCTCAATGCAGCATCCTTTATGGATGCCCTACTAGGACTTACATCATTCCTAAATAACATTGCTAAGAGGATTAAGGATTAAAAGAATTATGTAGCAACATATATTAAGGCAAAAACTTACAGAATATACAGCTGTGTATAAATTACACTTTATAGTAACAAAAAGTATAACAATACTTCTAAATGTAATTCTTTACATTTTAAACTCATGGGCCGAAAAAAAAATAATTTCTTTGTTGGATTTAATTCATTGCAAACCACTGACATATGTTTGTGTGTGTGTGTATATGTGTCTATACATACATACATACATACATACATACATACATACATACATACATACATACATACATACATACAAATATATACAGGAATATGTATAGATAGATGAGAGAGAGAGAGAGAGAGAGAGAGAGACCGACAGACAGATAGACAGACAGACAGACAGACAGACAGACAGACAGACAGACAGACAGACAGACAGAATGTATGGATGAATAGATAGATAGATAGATAGATAGATAGATAGATAGATAGATAGATAGATAGATAGATAGATAGATAGATAGATAGATAGATAGATAGATAGATAGATAGATAGATAGATATAAATTAGATATAGATATAGATATATAGATATAGATATAGATACACACACACACACACACACACACACACACACACACATTTATACAGGAAAAAAATGACAAAGCAGCATAAATAAAAAGAGGGCAACTGAGAGTAGAGTCAATCCACAACTCATAGAATGGATTTATTTTTGAATTTGGAGGAAAAATTTGTGCTTTTCTTGGCTCTGCACAAAAACAAAAGATAACATGATTTCAGGAAATGTTTGGATTATATAAGATTCTACACATATGCTTTACCATGATAAATTTAGTGGTCTCAGGTCTGTTCCAATTTGCAAGTTGGCAGAGTCTACAGACCCAAGACATTTCAACCATCTCCTGTTCTTCCTTTACTGCAAGCTTAATGTATTCCTTCTGATTGTACATTATCCTTCAAAGCTGAAACCACTTGGCTTCCTGTCTTTTCTTGATATCAACAGCATTAAATCAAAGTTGATTTGAAAACTTTCTTAGTGTGCATCACCTCCTTAAGATAGAATATAATCAATCCAGGCTCTTGGAGTCAAAATAAGAACATGAACATTAATCAAAATTTAATTATCTTGGTTTTCTATTGACTTGGGTAATCTTAGATAACTTCTGCAACCAAGTGCCATACTCCCCCCCTTTTTTTCCTTATGGGGGAGCCTCTGAGACCTGAAATGGAATAACAAGAAACAATGGATGGAAACCAAACAAAAAGAGAAGCAACCTAGAACTAAGGAGACATTTCCTGACAGTAAAAACAATTAACTAATGGAACAGCATGCCTTCAAAAGTTCAAAAGTTGTGGGTTGATCCAACACTTGATACTTTTAAGAAGAGAATGGACAGCATGCATCTAAAATGGTCTAGGGTCTCCTACAGGGAGTTGGACTAGATCTCCAAGGTTCCTTCCAATTCTGTTTAACAATGTTAAACAGATAACTCCACTCCTCTGCTCGCAATAAAATACCTTATTCCACTAGACTTGAAATATTGGGATTAGACAATTTACAACTACGCCGCCTCCGATCTGATCTAAATGTAGTTCATAAAATCATATATCAAAAAGTCCTTCCTGTCAATTATTACTTCAGCTTCAACCGCAACAATACACAAGTACATAATAGATTCAAACTTAATGTAAACCGCTCCAAATTCGACTGCGGAAAATACGACTTCAGCAACAGAGTGATCAATGCCTGGAATGCACTACCTGACTCTGTGGTTTTTTCCCCAAACCCCCAAAACTTTAACCTTAGACTGTCTACAGTAGACCTCTCCCCATTTCTAAGAGGTCTGTAAGGGGCGTGCTTACGCGCACCACTGTGCCTACCGTCCCTGTCCTACTGTCCTATTGTCCTCTATTATCGGTATTTTTTTAGTTATCTTATGTTTATACAAACAACTACTATCCTATACATGTTTGATAAATGAATAAGTGAATAAGTGAATAAGTGAATAAATAAATAAATAAATAAATAAATAAATAAATAAATAAATAAATAAATAAATAAATAAATAAATAAATAAAAATGGTGTCATAACTATATTTCAGACCCACCTCTGAATTATTTCAAAACTGAATGAGTAGATTCTTTAATCTTATGCAAACTATGGGCATTATTTTCTTTTTGGTATTCCTAGTCCCATTTAAAAAGAGTGACCTAACATAATTTCCTAGTTATTAATTTTTAGAAGTATAAAAATTCTAACAAGACTTCAGATCAAAATTTCATTTATTCAGTTTTCCATTTGACTTAGATGGCTTTGGCCCAACCTCATTTCTTTACAATCTGTGGTGCACAAAGGATTTTTAGTTTGCCTTGGCAAATACAATTCATATTTTGACACTTTAAAAAAACTTAAAGTGTTTTAACAAGTTTGAAAAACTTTTGCTTAGCTTTAGTTTCTACATGTAAAGAAGATGACTAATTGGCAGAAGCAGTAACAGAAAAACCCTCAAAACAACACTGGTGAAAGAAAGAACGTATGGTAAGTCATATTTCAACACTTGCTAAGGAGGCAGCATATTTCTTGACTAATCTTAACAGCTTAACATTTCTGAGATATCACAAAGCAATTTCTCATCAGTTAGCATTTCACACATTCTTATAAGATATGTTCAGGAGATCTAATGTAATCTACTTATATACATTAGCTTATTCTTTTTGTAAGCTAACCAAAATGACTATAAAAAGAATGCCAATTGGAAAGATTGTATCCGGTCATGTTCATTCACAGTCTTGAGCTGGATGAATGAATAGACTTGGTGTGTGTTGGGAGAGAGAGAGAGATGATTCTTCTATCTTGATGATTTGCCCTTATTGATTTGGGTTCTTCAACAGCTCCAGGAGCAGAGATGGGAAAAGTAGCAATAGCAATAGCAGTTAGACTTACATACCACTTCATAGAGCTTTACAGTCCTCTCTAAGTGGTTTACAGAGTCAGCATATTGTCCCCAGCAATATGAATTGTCATTTTACCGACCTTGGAAGGATGGAAAACTGAGTCAATATTGACCCACTCAAGATCAAACTCCAGGCTGTGGACAGAGTTTGCCTGCAATGCTGCACTTTAATCAATGGGCCATCATGGCTCTTTTTCTAAAAAGAGTAATGATAGATCATTTTCATCTGGATCCTTTGGATGAGGTGAAGTCTGAATGTTGATGTGCAAAGACATTTTGGAGATCCTATCCTTGTGTTAGTTTCTATGCTGCACAAGATCCCCTTTTGAGCACCTAGACTTTGACACGGGGGAGGTTTTAGAGATCCCCCAATCTTGATGCAAGATTACTTCAGAAGGCTTAGAGTTAATGGTTTGTCCCATTATGATACCTTTCTATTATTACTAAACAATCTTGTTTCTGTTTACTAATTCCTGAACTGTCTTTTGTCCTTTAAATTCTCATTACATCCCTATTTACTTACATTGATTGCTCAAATACCAGAGGACTAGGGTTTAGCTGTTATAATGCCTATCCCCAAACAAAAATAGCAACCAAGATTTGCCTGCCAACTCTCAGCTTCTTAAGCATAATAAGTAATTTTATGCCAAGCATGTACATAAAAAGCTGCCCAATTGCATCAATCCTGAGCATATTTTGATAGATGATTAGGCTGATTTTAGAGCATCTATTTTTCATCATGCCATTATAATTCAACACCTGATCAAAAAAGATTAATCTGAGCCAGGTTCTGTATAATAAACTGCACTTAGTGTAAATGTATTAAAATAATGTATCATTGCCCCTAGCAAACTAAGTGATTCTGTGGGTATCTTATTCCAGTCTGGACATTGTGAGGATCTGGATGGAGAACAATAAGCTTCAAATGAACCCTAGCAAGATGGAGTTGCTTTGGGTTTTAGGACCCGGTGTTTCTAGGACTATACCATCTTTGCTACTGGACAGAGATGCACAACCTCAAAACAGATCCTGTGCACAATATGAGTATCCTCCTTGACTCACAACTCCTACTCAAGGAGCAGTGGCAGTTGTGGCTAGGATACTATTTGCACAACTTTGTATTCTGCACCAATTGTTCCTGTTTCTGGATTAAGAGCCCTACTTAAAGGCACTCATGCTCTGGTTACCTCCTGATTAGATTACTGCAACATTTTCTACATGGGGGTGCCCTTGAACACTATATGGAAATTTCAGCTGACACAGAAGGTGAAATAAGGGGAATTTATGTGCACTCTTAAATAGTCCATTTTGCTCCCTACTCTGCGCGTTGCATGGCCCCCGGTTTGGTTCTGGGTTCAATTCAAGATATTGGTGTTGATCTTTAAAGCTCTAAATGGTATGGGACCTGGTTATTTGAGGTACTGTCTCTTCCCAATTTCATTCACTCATCCCATCAGATCTAGCAAATGCATACAGTATGTTATACGTGTAACATTGCTACAGGGTCCATTATCTAGAGAGCTACATTTGGTCGGCCCTAAGCAGAAGACCATTTCTGCTGTCACAGTCATGTTCTAGAATCCTCCCCAGAGATAAGATTGGCCTCATCACTCCTGAGCTTTCAAAGGTCCCTCAAGACCTAATTATGCCAGCAAGCCTGAACTCCTGAGGTGGCTTTCTTATTATTAACATCTCTCTGTCTATTATTCTCTTTTCCTGTTTTACTTTCCCAATTACAGTTTTTAATGGTCTGTTAATAATTACCATATGATTTAGCTAATGATTGTTTTATTTATTTATACTTTTTTCCCACTGGATTATTGTATGCCACCCAGAAAAAAAAACTTTCTGTGAGATGGGTGGCCATACAAATTTGACAAATAAATAAATAATTTTTGAAAGAAATTATTGGCTGGGTTTGGCCTCATTTTCATAAAAAAAAAAGCTGTGAGGTAAACTCACAAAAACTAAATAAACAAATCGCTACTTCTGCTAAGGTATAAAACATAATGAGTACTCAGAAATAAAGGAATGAAATATGCAACGTGACACTTGAAATTCTATCTTAAAAAAAATAAGACAGGTAAGCTGTTCAAATTGTACAGCAACCCTCTTGTGGCCAAAATAAATAATTTGGAGCATCCTATCCCAAAACTAGTCAATAGACACAAATGTAGTGCTTTAAATATTTAATCTTTAAATATTTGGGTATGGTTTTTGTAGATCTACCAAATGTAGTGCCCACCAGACAATGCAATTCAACAGCACAATAATCAATGACAGGAATATGAAGGGAATTCCTTCAGTTTTCCTAGAAGGCTATATATGCATCAAACTGTCTCACAGTTTTATTTCTCTTTCTTCCGTTGTTACTTTGAACTGAAAAATGACATGAGTCTTTGTTGATTAGCCCTTGGGCCATATCAAAGTGCAAAGCTCCAGAAACAAATTATTACTAAAATTTGATAAAACAATTTAAAATGGAATTTGATAAAATATAATTCAAAATGAAATTGGAATAAAATATGATTTAAAATGAAGTTGGAATAAAATACGATCTAAAATGAAATTGAATAAAATACAATAATTTAAGATATAGATAAAATATGATAAAATTAGATTTCGGTGTCACCCCTGCAATCTACCCCAATCAGTCCCATGTATGCAGATCTCAACCAAACCATTTTGTTTAAATACTGTGCTGTGTTAAATGTTATTTTCAGGTTCTGGCTGCACATAAGGTAAGTTGTTTTGATATGGGGATCCCAATGGGTCATTCGTTTGGTATATAGACCAAGGTACCTGTCTCTCACCCCTTATACAACCAAATAAGAATGCAAATATCACCAATCTATTGATTCCTAGTTTTATACATACCGTAGAAATCTAGTTGACATCATACTTTCTGACATAGTGAACATTTTTATTCAGAATTTAACCTACAGCTGTATTCCTTTTTCATATGTACAAAAAAATCAGATTATCTTCAATCAGAAATAGAAATTGCAAGCGGTCATTTTTCATATTTTACAACACATTAAATATCATTTCATTCATTAAATCCTGCTTTGCTATTCCAAGTTATAGTCTTCCACATGCCAATCTAGGCTTATAGATAATTGATTTCCATCACTGTTATAATTCTGCAAAACCATTAAAATTAGGACAGAAATAGTTTGCTGGTTCTCCTCCAAATGATAAGGGCTTTGAATGGATGAGTTTCATTCCTTTGATGTTTTAGCTTTTTCTAAAGCCATACATGGGGAATCTCAGCTACTAATTTATACCACTGTTGATGTGATCCATAAACACTATCACCCAGTGGTGAAATCCAATTTTTTTTTACTACCAGTTCTGTGGGCGTGGCTTGGTGGGTGTGGCTTGGTGGGCGTGGCAGGGGAAGGATACTGTGAAATCTCCATTCCCTACCCAGTCCTGGGGGAAGGCTATTGCAAAATCTCCATTCCCACCCCACTATGGGGCCAGTAAGAGGTGGTATTTGCCAGTTCTCCAAACTACTCAAAATTTCCGCTACCAGTTCTCCAAACTACTCAAAATTTCCGCTACCGGTTCTCCAGAACCTGTCAGAACCTGCTGGATTTCACCCTTGCTATCACCCCTATGATTCTGGAACTTTTAGGGGGACTCCAGAAAACAGTTAATGAGTACATCTGAAAAAAATGCTGATGATATTTGATTTTGTTGTTTATTTTCAACAGAACTGTCTACAAAAGAAGCAGGGAAATACCAAAGTATTCCAAATGTATCCTGAAGGCCAAGATTTATCCACCTCCACTTTTTTCATTCACTTATCAATCAAATTATAAAAATGACACTACAATCTTCAATTAAGTTTGCAGAATTAGAAGACTGGGTTAAAAAACCATACCAGCTTCATTTTGGTGTACTTCAATATGCATATAGACCCTTCTGCTCCAAAAATAATTAGAGACAATGCATAAAAAGCTACGGGTACATTCTAATGCTGAATTTATTTGGTCCAATTTACAGATAAAGCATCAAGTTCATTTATGAATTTTATTCAATCCAAGAATGTTATATAATTCTTGGCAACTAAAAGAGTTGAAGTCTGGACACAAATAGCGTATCACAGTTCTACACCAAATTTAAGGGCAAAGAAAATGGATGGATTATTTCTTGAAATATCTCTGGTGAAAAGTGATAATACTTCAATAATTTTGTAAAAGCAAAGCTATACTGTAGTGGTGACAACAGCATCACTATTTAAAAAAAAAGAATTTTCTTATGAAATCCCTTGATATTTAATGAGATACTACTTGCAAGGTAAGAGAAAGTAGAACAATGTCTGCTTGGAACAATTTGCTTGCTTATCTTATCCACATTTTAATTAAAGTTTTGAGCCACAGTGGCGCAGTGGTTAGAATGCAGTACTGCAGGCAACGTCTGCTGACCGCTGGCTGCCTGCAATTTGGCAGTTTAAATCTCACCAGGCGCAAGATTGACAGACTTCCATCCTTCCGAGATTGGTAAAATGAGGACCCAGATTGTTGGGGGCAATATGCTGACTCTGTAAACTGCTTAGAGAGGGCTGTAAAGCACTATGAAGCGGTATATAAGTGCTATTGCTATTGCTAAAGGACCTATCTTCAGTTTCTAAGAAACTTCAGGATTCCGAACACCACCACAAAAAAGCTATTTAATGAATTAAACACTATTTAATTCATCCTGGGTATTGTCATGATCTGCTTATAACTACAAACCTTTGATTTCAAACCTGAGATTCCTGTGGAAACATCAGTGAGTTTGAAATCTAGGAATATGAATAGTGTTTGGTATTTGCCAACCAGAGGTGGGTTCAGACTGGTTCACCCGAACTGGTAGCAACCCGCTGGTGATGTCATGATGATGTCACAGAACCAGTTCAGTCGGTGCCAATCCATGGAGGCTGTCATCTTTTTTTTGGGGGGGGGATTTTTTTTGGATTTTTTTTCCTTCTGCACATGTGCAGAAGCCAAGTTTCTGACACTGCACATGCATCACCACCTTGCTTTTGGCTTTTTTGGGGGGGGGGTATTTTTTGGCACTGCGCATGCGCGCAGGTGCAAAGCGCCATGTGGCGCGGGAGGAAGCGAATCAGTAGCAAGGTAAGTTAAAACCCACCCCTGTTGCCAACATCAAAATGAAGCTAAGCTAAGCTATAAAGGCTGCATTAGCAAAATAGATAGCTGCTAAAGAACCAACTATTAGAAAGAAATCTTATTCCTTAATGCCTAAGTTATCTCAGTTGAAAAAAACAGAGGGAGGGGGAAATCACCCAGCTTTCCCAAGAATTCAATTTACCTTGTTTGTTAGATTCACAAGAGCTGTTCACAATAACCCAGCAGTTCTCCAAGCTAGCATAAGATATATTTATTCATTTAAAGGTAACTGGAAAAAGTAGAAGAAAAGCAAATGAAAGGTGAATAAAAAAAGGAAAGGAAAATAAATGCCACTTCCTGCACAGAAAGAACATTTCCACGTTGGGCACTGTTCTCTCTCCCCCCAAGTCATCCAAAGAGTTCTGAAGCTGGTAGTGTTATCATCCTCACTGCTGCAAACCTACAAATACTGGGAATAAGCAAGGAACAGCATGAACTAATCAGTGTTCTTTCAGCCAAATAATGGAGAGCAGACAAGTCATCATTTTTACTATTACAGCATCTCCTCAATAATAATAATAATACAAGAATCTCCTCGGCTCCACTCAACAAAGAGAGGGGGGAATGGAACTGCTAGCGTTCCTATGTTTTTAATCCATATCTGAAGGTACTGTACAGGGATGGCATAATAGTAACATTTTGCAGCCAGGAATTTTTCTTATCAGTTTATTCATGGTTGCTTGTACATTGAGGTATATATTTATTCTCTATGTGGATGTTATGGAGTAGAGGGGGGAAATGACAGCATGCTTGAACCTAAAGGTTGAAAGTAAGATAGGACAGGAATTTTACTGCATATATCATTAGCATATTCCTCCTCCTCTCTCTCTCTCTCTCTCTCTCTCTCTCTCTCTCTCTCTCTCTCTCTCTCTCTCTCTCTCTCTCTCTCCTATCATTTATCTATCTATCTAACTATCTAACTATCATCCATCATCCATCTATCCATCTATCATCTCTCTCTGTCTCTCTGTCTCTCTGTTTCTGTCTCTCTCTGTCTGTCTCTGTCTGTCTCTGTCTCTGTCTGTCTCTGTCTGTCTGTCTGTCTGTCTGTCTGTCTGTCTGTCTGTCTGTCTGTCTGTCTCTCTCTCTCTCTCTCTCTCTCTCTCTCTCTCTCTCTCTCTCTCTCTATATATATATATATATATATGTATGTATATATATGTGTGTGTGTGTGTGTGTGTGTAACTTTTTTTGCTGATAAATGAAAATAAAGGGAGACTATTATAGATCTATTTCGAGCATTTCGATAGATAATTATCTCTCTTATCAGTAAATAAATGCCACAGAGATGTTATATCATCTTGAAGATTGGCCAAGAGAAAGGAATTGAAAAAATATGTGTTTTAAACAAAATAGATATATTTTATGTTTGAATAAATATATATATACATATATATATATACATACATACATACATACATACATACATACATACATACATACATACATATATATATATATATATATATATATATATATATATATATATATATAAATTGTGATTATGTTTGATTATGTATATGTGTTCATTATATCCAAAATAAATATCAGAACAAGATCTTTAAAAATAATGAACAGTTCATACTACTAATTCATAAAACAGCATATGTGAATGAAAATGAACACAGGTTCTAATATAAAATGGATCTCAGTGGATGAATTTTGTGAATGGGCTAGGACATGCAACATATTTGTTTCGCTGCTGTTGAATCTTTTTTAAATGAGCGGCCAGCATTGCTACCTAATCAGATTGGTTAATATCCTGCTGTTGATCTGTACATAAGCAGTTTGTTCACTGCACTGTTTATTTTTTTATTTTTTATTTTATTGTTCTTATAAGTTATAGTAACTCTCAGACAGAAAAAGAGAGGCAAAAAAGAATGCTCAAACTTTTTTTCCCAAATGTGATAAGATGACATTCCCTGTTCTTCTGCATCTTTTGCCATACTAAATGTGGGCTAAACTATTGTAATTGAAGACATAATGAAGATAGTGGGAGGGAAGGACAATGGTAAACCTTTGTTTTGGTATTATTTGTAGCTTACTATGGAAGGAATGAAGGAGAAGGAAGGAAGGAAGGAGAGAAAGAAAGGAAAGGACAGAAAAGGAAAGAAAAGAAAGAAAAGAAAAGAAAAGAAAAAGATCCATGTAAAAGATCAAGAATCAATAAGAGTAACCCTGCTGGCATTGAATCTCCCAATCTCTTTCTCCATCTGAGTTCACAACCTTCTTAGGTTAAATAAAATTCACAATCAGGAGAAGTTTTTTATAACCACACTGATATTTAATTTTGTTCTTAGCTCTGCAAAGAAGGCATAAGCAGCCATGCCTCCAACTGATTAAGAGGTAACGGGGATGGGAGAGGATTAACCAGAATGGAAGCCATGATGTTATTGAAGCTCTGCCCTATTTTACTGTGGTCCTCACCTTGACTTTTCTGAGTCCTCTACCTGCAGAGACCCCTGGCTCACTGGATAGTTTTGCATTGTAATACTGTGTTTGTGAATACAGCACAATACCAGGGGAAAACTGGAGGAACACTGCCAAAAAACTGCAATAGGAAAAAAAGGAAGAAAACAAAGCTGAAGTGTTTTCTGATAGCAGAGAGAAAGAATGGATTATGCTGTCAATTGTATTTATCTTTCTCTCATTTGTTCAAGCTCATTTCAACCTCAGCTTGGGTTATTCTCTTTCATTGGTCTATAATTCAGACTCAGTTTTGTACTTTATTTTACTACTTATTGTGCACATTTTTCCTTAATGTAGCCATAATCAAAATTATTCTTTCTCCTAATGTGGATTCTTGTGTGCATTACTTGAGTGGCAAACTGTATTGGGAACCTATGTGTCTTTTGAATGGTCCTTTTTTAAAAAAAACATAAACTCTGATATGGTTTCATTAGATAATATGCTTATACCTCTGAAGGGGGAAACCATTTTAAAAGTGAGTGCCCAATGTAACTGACACAACTTTTTCATTTGATTTACTGCCACAAGAAATAGGGAGAAAGAATCAGTGTAAAGTTTGTTTGCAAAAATGATCCTAACACACTATTTTTAAGACAGTACCATTCCTAAAGTTACTGTAGTTCTCAAAGACATAATGTATTGAAAACACCTTTTCTAGTACCCAGTTTTATTTATTTAGCATATGGCATCTACAGAAGTCATGCAATCACTGATATACAAATTTAGCTTAAATAAACCATCAGCAAATTGTCTGTCTGTCTGTCTGTGTTGGGATGAGAATAAATCTCATAGAGGCGATTTGGATCTTTACTTGGAATTCAGACAGTTAGAAATAAAGCTGAGATTAAAAGTCTAATAGAAATATTTATTTCGGTACAAAAATAATAAATCCTGAATAATTACATCTTTGCTAAAAAACACGACCGTTCAGGTCAAGAGCCAAGTCAAAAGTGATTAATGATGGATCAGGAATGTGGACATGAGTACAAGATCATATCACGTGTTCTGCTTGTATTGGAATATACCATAATATTAGAATAGGAGTGCATCACCCTGCATAGACATACAACTGACAATATTCACACCGTGACAGTCTGTCTGTCTGTCTATCTGTCTGTCTGTCTAGCTGTCTAGCTATCCATCCATCCATCCTTCCATCCATCCATCCATCCATCCATCCATCCATCCATCCATCCATCCATCCATCCATCCATCCATCCATCCATCTATCTATCTACTGTATCATCTATCTATCTATCTATCTATCTATCTATCTATCTATCTATCTATCTATCTATCTATCTATCTATCTATCTATCTATCTATCTATCTATCTATCTATCTATCTATCTATCATCTATCCAATATGTGGACAGTAGTATGTAGGAGATAATTTATTAAATTAAGATAAAACCATAGTAAAATCACCGTAATATAGAGTCATAGAATTGCAATGGAATATATATTATAATTCAATATCTAAGAAAGCTTAACCATCTAACCATTTCTGGTGTGGTCATGCTGAGACTATCCCAACTGCCATGATGATGTACTCCAGATAACCTTCTATCTTAACAGTGCAGCAAAAAGTCTATACACATGGCAACCAAACTGGATATTGCATCCCTCACCATCAAAAACTACAGAGGCAGCAATTACCGTATTTTTCAGAGTATAAGACTCACCTTTTTCCTTGCTAAAAGAGGCTGAAAATTTGGGTGCGTCTTATACTTTGAATGTAGCTTTTTTGAAGCTTTTTTTTCAACCCTAACGAGGTGCTAACGATCTTCCTGGCTTCCTATTCCCTCCGAAGAAGGTTTTTTCCAGCGTTAAGTCTTTGCAGGCTTGCTTTCATTCCTACTTCCTCTGAAAAAGTGGTGCTAACGATCTTCCTGGCTTACTGCATTTATTTTTATTCATACTCCCTCCGAAGCAATTTTTCCTGCCCTAAGTCTTTGCAGGCTTGTTTTAATTCCTACTCCCTTTGAAAAAGCGGTGCTTTTCAGCCCTAACCAGAGGATAAAATAATGTGCTGAAGCTGAACAGACTAAGGACGCTAGCCAGGTGACTACCTTGTAGGTAGATTCCCCCCCCTATTTTCCTCCCCCAAAACTAAGGTGCGTCTTATACTCCAGTGTGTCTTATACTCTGAAAAATACGGTATACTACAACAGTTATTTTAAGAACTAGTACCCAGTAACTGCCCCCAATACAACACTTGACAACAATAAAACTTGTTAACTTATCAGTGATAATTAAGGTTCTACCTGTTCCACAAATCCAGTGACTGTATTACTTCTTATTTGAAGGATTTCACAACTTTTCCATTATTTGCTGAATAAGACACATTTTGCCTTTGGAAGGTTTTGTTTTACTATCATGTAAAGGAGTGGGTGTTTCCCAAGAGTTAATGGAGAAAATGAATGCTGGGGAAAATCTAAGGATTGTAAAGCGATTGTTATCTTAAGGAGGAAGGCAATGAAAAATTTAGTCAATATCACAAAGACTCAGAACACTTCAATGACAAGAAAGAGAAGAATCCTTAAAGGCATGGTCCTTTCAGGTTTTACAGACTTGTGAAAACTGGACATTGAGAAGATAAAAATGTCTTTGTATAAGGGCTTAGGAGATAAATGATAAAAGTACAATTGACTGAAAAAACAATCAGTCTGCCAATTTAGTTCAAGAGTGATTGTTCCCTTATCTATTAGGAAACAGAAAATTTACCTGCTTCCAAAGTGCAAATCAATTTGGAATCTTCAAATCAGTCCTGCTTCTATTTGGATCATAAAAAGACACAAGAACATTCAAGGATACCACTTGAATATATGTGAATCTATTATAAATGATCTGTACGCATTTAATTCAAAGGTGATTTGATGCATTTATGCTATTGAACTGATCTTATACTCCTAAACAATTCACCTTTAGCTTTGTGATGCATTAGCCTCAGGAATGCTGAAATTATTTATTTATTTATTTATTTATTTATTTATTTATTTATTTATTTATTTATTTATTTATTTATTTATTTATTTATTTATTTATTTATTTATTTATTTATTTATTTATTTATTTTGTCAAGTACGTATTGGTAATGTACATAGATATAACATTGTTTATATACATAAGATGGGTACTGGTAAGAGGGAACATTAGGACAGGGATGGTAGGCATGCTGGGGCACTTATGCACGCCCCTTACTGACCTCTTAGGAATCGGGTGAGGTCAACAGTGGACAGGCATTAACCACTCTGTTGCTAAAGTTGTATTTTCTACAGTCAGGTTTGGAGCGGTTCACTTTGAGTTTGTATCTGTTGTGTGTTCGTGTATTGTTGTGGTTGAAGTAGTCGTTGACAGGAAGGATGTTGTAGCAGATAATTTTATGAGCTATGGTTAGGTCGTGCCTAAGGCGACATAGTTCTAGGCATTCTAAGCCCAGGATTTCAAGTCTGGTTGCGTAAGGTATTCTGTTGCGAGTAGAGGAGTGGAGGACTCTTCTTGTAAAGTATCTCTGGACACTTTCTAATGTATTTATGTCTGATATGCGGTGTGGGTTCCAGACAGATGAGTTGTATTCGAGGATTGGTCTGGCGAATGCTTTGTATGCTCTGGTTAGTAGTGTGCTATTACCGGAGAAGAAGCTACATAAGATTAGGTTAACAACTCTTGAAGCCGTTTTGGCGATGATATTGTAGTGGGCTTTGGCACTTAGGTCATTTGATATGAGTATTCCAAGAACTCTTCCTTTGCTTAAACACGAGTAGGAGTTACAAGCAACGTTTCTCTGTAGAAGCCTCTAAGTTATAGACGCTTTCTCCTTCAAGATTTTTCTGGAAACTGATAAAGAATACACACATTATATTTATTTATGTTTGTTTTAACTATTTAATGTTGTAAACCTCCAGGAGTAATTTTTGTTGGAAATGATGGTAAACCAACCAACCAACCAACCACACACACACACACACACACACACACACACCACATTTTTTTTTACTGATAATGAAGGGAGACTAGTATAGATCTATTTCAAGCTATTTAGCTCTCATCAGCTAACCATACCCTTACTGGGATTTGAACCTGGGCAGCCTGCCTATAAGGCAGTAGCTTTAACCTCTAAGCCACAGGCTCTCCTCCTATATCAGCTTGTACCAGGGAAGGTTTATATATATTTGTTCTGTCGAATCACCCTGGTGTACTTAAATATGGGAGGGAGCATACTGCTTCCTATCTATCTATCTATCTATCTATCTATCTATCTATCTATCTATCTATCTATCTATCTATCTATCTATCTATCTATCTATCTATCTATCTATCTATCTATCTATCTATAATATCTTTAAAAAATCTATTTATTTTTAACTGATTAGTACAATCAGTTACGTTTTGGGTATTACTGTCTATGGAAGACTCACAACCAGTGCCTCTTTCTCACCTAAGGCTCATTTGAAACCTGCAGTAGATTTAAATCTACTGCAGTAAACCTGCATGAGATTTAAATGAGTCCCCAGGGAGTAGGGCGGCATATAAGAGCACTAAATAAAAATAAAATAAATTAGTGATTTCAATATTTTGTTTAAAAATAGTAGTCCAGAGCAGAAAGCTTGAGCAGAAAGACTCAGATGTGCCAGTCAGTGATTGTGTGGGTGCCATCTGATTGTGACTGTGTTGAAGTAGGATGAGGCAGAGAAATGTGACGTTGTTTTGGTTTTGTGATCAGAATATGAAGAAGTTTGACAATTCCACTTGACCCTGCTGGCAGCTCCATGGAGTCTCAAAGTTAAAGGTTATATACCTACGGTTGTGTATATAGGCTTATGCTCTGACATTTATCTGTCTGCCCAAATCTGATACACAATCTTCACCAAGTTATTTGTTTTTGTGCCTCGTGAGTTTCCATTATTTGAAGAGTGCTGGAGCAGAAAATTACCAGCTGAAAATAAGAGATTGCCATTTAGTATCATACATCTCAATCCTGTTTTATTCTTAGAGTTTATTTGTTGCAAGTTTGAATTTATTTGCATTTCCCCATTGCTGTTCTTTGGTAAACGGCATCTTTAACTTTCTCAGAATTCCAGAAACAGGACCACCACTGAAGAAAGAAGGAAACCATTGAGATTCCATCCTGTAATTGAAAATGCTTATGTTCTTCCTTTTCCTGCTTGGATTTGACAACTGAATTATGGAATAGGAAGTGGCATGTTAGCATCTGGCAAAGATGATAAATTGTACTGCCATATATCTGTATACCGGAAAAGGAAACTTCAAAAGGGACTCATTCAGAGTCTCTGAAACGAATAAGAATATTTTTTGTGACCTCTGGAGATTTAGGAGCAGACGGTGCATCTGTGGCTAGTTTATGTGCTTGTATTTATGACCCTAGAGGTTGACCTGTCTTACAAAGTTAGAAACTTACAAACATACCTGGCTAAGTTCTGTTCTCCATGCAAAAAAACAAGACAAAAACCATCTTGAACACACAATGATGGGGAAATATATTTGTGCCAAGCTATGCACACAGAAGATATTTTCTAGGGACTTTCAGCCAACCGTTTCATAGCTTTCTCCCACCCCAACCAGTAAGGTCTCCAGAGTCTAAAACAGAAGCGTCTTATATCTTCCATCTGTGTTTTGAGATGATAAACTGCTGGAAGGTTAAAGAAGTAATGAAGTAATTGAAAAACAGGGGAAAGG
>JALIGW010000176.1:125000-260000 GCA_023053685.1 Diadophis punctatus similis
AACGGACTAAATGATTGTGGAGGCAGATATAATAATCACTTTACAATGTACTACACTTAAGAAGCCCTTTGGAACTTCATATATGAAATATGGTTGGGGAGACAAACAGTTCTATTGAATTGTATGTCTGAAGCATAATCAAAGGTTTGTTTCAGATATTATATTGGGAAGATAGCATATCTTAGGTAGTAACCTGCTCTTAATTACTGTAGATGGCCATTGTGGTCCATTGCACAGAATGTCCCAAAGGTACTTTTTCAAAAGGTAACTGGACATCCATGACCTGGATGACTGAGAATCTCCATAGAGATTGTGCAAAACGCTTGATAATTGGTTCTGATGTTAATGTAATTGTAACTGATTTCTAGGATTAGTAACATAACATCTGAAATTTACTTTCTATCACTGAATAAAAGCAAGTGTGATGAAGAGGATATTCAGCTATTATCTATTTACCCAACATCTACATTTGGTTTCATAGAATATATATATACATTTTAATAACCTTTAGAAATTCACATTGTCCCCTTTGCACTGATTGTATGAATTAATGGAAAAGAAAAGTCAGAGGCCTTGATACTGGAGAAACAAAAGCATTTTCTTGCTTTGAACTTTAATAATATAAAACCTCCCACCATTATACAAAAGACATTTAGATGCAAAAGAAGAATCTATTTCATCCTTGATTGAACAACCAGGACAAGAGGAAAAAACTTCAGTTCCTTTACTAAAGAAAAGCATTTTTCTTTTTCAGAATTAAAGTCTGTTTTATCTCCAACACCTTTTTTTCACATTAAATCAAGCTTTTAGAATGTGTTTAAGATGGTTAGATCCAATGATAAAAGCTAACCATTTTTGTCCCAACTGGAGACTGCTATAAATGTCAGATAGTCTTCCAAAGAAATGGAATGGAACATTAGTTCTCAGGCCGAAGAGCATATTACTTGGGAAGAAAATACATTGGGTGTCCAAAGAGAGTATCTGAAGGCCTTTTTCAATGACAGATTGTTCAAACTGGGGTTGGGGAATTGGAAATTAGAAATTTGGTATCAGACATTGATAGTAGAATGATGTTGTGATGATATGATACTACACTTTTTAAAAAGAAAATTGGCTGTTATGAAAACATCGTATCTCTATTTACCTGGTTGTTAATTGGCTTATCTTTCTGTCCAAGGGACACAATAGAAAGTAATTAATCAGCTCCATCTATTTATCAATTTCATCAACAAAAGTGTGTGTGTTTGTGTGTGTGTGTGTGTGTGTGTGTGTGTGTGTGTGTGTGTGTGTGTGTGTGTAGGGGGAGTTGCAAAGAACTCCTAAGAGTATACAATCCAGAGCTTGGAACATAATTTAAATTGAGGGGGGGAGAGGGAGAGGGAGGGAGAGAGACTCTTTAAGAGCTTCATACTGAAGTTACAAGGAATACAAAAGAAATAATCCCTCATTAATTACTCTGGTGAATTGTTACTGTCTGTGCAGATAAGATAGATATAGTGTCAGTTGAACAGAGAAGTTATTTTTGCCCAGAAAATGCAGACGGTTCTGCCCAGCTTATTTATTTCAAGGATCCTTTATCAAATTGGATTCCTGTATCATTTAAGGAGATGGAGGACTTGATTTGACACTTTGAGTAGGCTAGGTGTCAGATGAGGATTAAGAGAAAACTAGAATTATTTGAGTCAGCTTTAGAATGATGGGTTATCATATTTTCCGTCTTAAAGAGTACAATGCAAATCCCAAAAGACTGGTGAGTGACAATTATCCTGCTATTTTAAAAAAATGCAACAAAATTGATCCAAACCATTTTTCTTATCAGCCTTTCGCACATCATTAGACAACAATATGGGAAATGTTTGTGGTGGAAATTGCAGGACTGTTAAGAAGTAGAGATTTTCATTGCAGATGAATGAATAGGTTTTGGTGGGGGAAACTCTCTTACTGTACACTATTTAATTCTTAAAACATCTAATTGGGAAGTATACTTCAACATCCAAGAGTGGATTCTGTTTAATGTTCATTGATTATTTAATGCAGTGTCCAAAACTAACCTTTAAGAAAATCTGAGGCAATTCACAGTAGAGAAGCATTTATGGTACTTGATCAAAAGCCTTTACAAACATCATTGAGCCATTATTAACCGGGATCTTATGGCTCTCATACCAGCCTCAAGAGATGTGAGGGCAGGATACAGGCTAGTTGACCATACTTTTAATATCAATTCATTAATAGAAAGAATAAACAGGACATGAGTCCCCAGGGAGTAGGGCGACATATAAGAACAGCAAAATAAATAAATAAAATAAATAAATGATTTCAACTCTCCAAAGAATGCTGATTTCAGCAAACCTGATTTTGTGGATGTCATTTGTTCCAAACTACAAGGAAGAGAGTGGTTTGAAAAGAGCATTATGTGCACTTCCACAATGGAACCTTGAAAATGAGATGAAGACTAATGATCATGAATCAAAAACGTTCATAAAGAAACCTAAAATCCATTTTTAATCTATAAAAAAGATTAAGTATTAAGTAGGTCTGAAGCTTCAAATATCTTAGAGACTGTTTTTTCAACATTTGAGAAGAGAACACAGTGAGTAGTAACTCCCAATTCTTTATGTGAGCATTGATGCAATACTTGCATTTTTCTTGAAGAAGAAATGTCATGTATACCAGAAGACTTTAAAGGTAAAATTCTTTTATGAAGCCCTCCTGATTTATACTACAATCACTGTCTCTCTTAGAGGTGGGCCCATCCAAATTTCTAAGATTTATTGTCTAAAGACGGGAGTATTCAGAGCTGAAGGTATGATTTTGGCTGCTGTGTTTTATTTTTCATTAGAAGTTAAATCTAGTTGGGACTTTATCCTTTTATACAGGTGCCCAGTAAGGGAGGTGACATTCAGAGGGTAAACTTTGTCGTTTAGACTAGACTAGATTAGACTAGACTAGACTAGAACAGAACAGAACAGAACAGAACAGAACAGAACAGAGCTGGAAGGGACCTTGGAGGTCTTCTAGTCCTTTTCAGTGTTTTTATGGCGTTTAAGTGAAAACTCTTTTGGCTTTAGAGCTTGATCATGCTAAACTTTAGATGGAAAGTTATTAATACAGATTTTCTCAATGATTAAAAAAATACATATTTGCTTAAATAAGCTAAATATCTTTACAAGTTGACTATTTCCACACATCGAACAGAATACCAATATAGTGCCTTATCCTCTGCAGTCTACTATATGGAGCAAATAAGAAATCCATACAAATAAAAAGATTTGTTCCTGTAACTTTGGGAACAGTAGAAATAGTAGTGTGCTCTTAATCTATGTACTTAATCAAGACATTTGGTATTATATAGATGCCCATTATTTTCATATCTGTGGACAAAAATGCTCTCCTTTTTCATCCTCTATTCCAGATGCTATTTATTAAAACTGTAGTATGTTAAATCAGAGAAGAAGGAAAAAAAAACCTAAGATTTAAGTTGGGCTGAAATCTACTCTTGTTCATTGTTCTTTTAAATTAAATGTATCCACAGTATCCATCTTGTCCATTGTTTTCAGTTTTTTCTACTTCTTCAACTTTACCATGTTTTATATTTTCTGGTCCTTCCAGTCATACTACATGCCCAAAATATTTCAATTTCTGCCTGCTGATTTTCATACCCGTAAAACGGTAAACAATCATTAGTTCAAAAATGATTGGCTTTCTGTCCCCAATACTGTCTGTAATCAAATTCAGATTCATAATTCAAAAGCATTTATCTTTTTTCCGCCCTTTATTTTAGTTTTTCTCCATGGCCAGCTTTCACATATACATTTTATGTCTGGAAAGGACATTTATTGAATCATTGTAACATTTGTTGTCATCATTGTTGACATTTATTGAATTATAGTACTATGTGTTGTCATTATCCACCATGTTCCTGTCATAGTTATTAGTGTCTTATTTCTAGGTAAGATAAGGTAGGGTAGGGTAGGGTAGGGTAGGGTGGGGTAGGGAATCCATACTGTCAATTTCTTCTTTGAAAAGATGTGGAATATTACTTGGTATTGCACTATCCATAGAATAATATAGATAATAGTTAAATATGATAATATATAAGCAAATGGTAGGGAAAAAAGAAGACAGGTAAAAGTGTAAAAAACAATATAACTCGAAAAAAAGAAAAAGAGAAAAAGAGAAAAAAAGGAAAAGATAATAAAAGAAGTTACTTCAAATCTTCTTTTCAACAGCCCAGAATCACCTTACAAGGAAGGGAGGTGGCATAAAAATGTAATAAATAAAATAATACAAACATATTATCCTTCCTCACTTTTTAAAATTACATTATAAAGATCCCTTGTATCCCATAATATTTTTGTTTTCAATCAACAAATCCAGAAATCCACTTCTAATTTTTTCTACATTTAACTAAAAGTCCATAAAAAGATTTCCTTTGAAACTGTAATTTAATGCAGAACAAAATAAAAAAATATTCCAAACAGTACTTTTAGTAAATATGGCAAATTACATTTAGATATTTTTCTGGCATACTAATGATAAATAAATTGTGATTTATGTAAATAACAAGCACTTTTGGTTCAGTTTGCCCAAATATATCCTTCAGAAAATATTATGTGCATTCATGCATGCTATAATTTCCATTAAATGCTTTGTAAATATTTGGACATAGATTATGTTTTTAATATCTGACTAATAATTATGTGCATCTACAGTATGTATCAAACAGGCTTTGATTTGAAACAGAATGATAAAAATGGATAACATGCACATTTCTATGTAGATTGCTTTATTAATTTACATTTAATTTTGCCAAACTTCTGGTGAAGTTTTTAAAAAAAACACTTGCATTTTTTGTTGAAATTTATATGAAAAAAATTAACACAAACTAAATGCCTAAGTTTAGAAAAGTTAATTTAAAAAAATGTAGGTTCATGATTTGATGTACACACAGTATCTGAATATTATTATCCTGTAAGTAATATAATATATGGTTGCTTGTATTATTTACTTTGTTTATTAATATTGGTAGTTGTGTGATAAGTCCATTTAAATATAAATAAGGTCAAATGCTCTTAATAAAATAAATGTGCAATACAGTAGTTATTAATTATGCCAAACACTTGTGTAAGTGAACCGAAGAAGTTCCACTTACATTTGCATTGAAAACAGTATCTTGTGAATAGTGTGTAACTTGGCTAGTTTGTGTAGAAAAGTCTGGATTTTAAGTCCTCCACCCCCTCCCTCTACACCACAACTTATTTTTAACAAACAAAATGCTGAATTTCCAACTACAAAATTAATGGCTAGAGCTAATATGAAAAAATCCAGGTAGAATAGTGAGAGAAAACTGCTTCTTTCATAGAAGACAAAACACTTTTTGAGATTTTATTATTCTTGGATCCATGGTTATGTTGCTCTGCATAGCTTCAGACACTCAACAGAAGGCATACATTCCAACTTAATGGACTTTCCATCTGTCCAGGAATTCTTCCATTGATAAATAGTAGCTCATTTCTAGCCCACGAAAGATAGTTTATAAACTTTTTTTAATGATCATTAACCAGGTTCATAAAACAATATAATTTCTTGTTTTATTAAAGCAAATTTTGTTATGATGTCTTGTTTATTAAGGCAATGTCTGCTCTACCAGCCAAATAAATAATATTTGGGTTGGGTTGAGCAAATGGGCTGTTTAATCATTTGATAGGAGCCAAATCAGGAGAAGATTATCAGAACTGTTATTATATCACTGAAGAAGGATGAGAAGGAAGGGTGAAAATATACATAAAAGGTACACATGGAAGAATAAATAAAATGAGGAGTATCGTATTTTTCGGAGTATAAGACGCACCTTTTTCCTCCCCAAAAGAGGCTGAAAATTTAGCTGCGTCTTATACTCCAAATGTAGCTTTTCCAAAGCTTTTTTTCCAGCCCTAACGAGGTAATACGATCTTCCCGGCTTCCTATTCTGTCGGAAGAAGTTTTTCCCAGCACTAAGTCTTTGCAGGCTTGTTTTCATTCCTACTCCCTCTGAAAAATGTTTTTTCAGCCCTAACGAGGTGCGAACGATCTTCCCGGCTTGCAGCATTTTTTTTATTCCTACTTCCTCGAAGTAGTTTTTTTACCAGCCCTAAGTCTTTGCAGGCTTGTTTTCATTCCTACTCCCTTTGAAGAATATTTTTTTCAGCCCTAACCAGGGGATAAAATAATGTGCTGAAGCTGAACAGACTAAGGACACTAGCCAGATGAATACCTGGTAGGTAGATTTTTTCCCCTATTTTCCTCCCCCAAAACTAAGGTGCGTCTTATACTCCAGTGCATCTTCTACTCCGAAAAATATGGTAACTTTAATGAAAAAGAGAGGGAAAAGGGACAGAAAGAGACAGAAATAGCAGGATTCAGTTAGCAGTGATTTTTTCTCCCTTTCTCTTGAGTACAGATCCCCCCCCCCAAAAAAAGGATTCCCCTGGCAGTTGAAAGATTTGGTGAAATATATTTTATAATTCATCATTGTAAATAGTAAATAGTAACAACTACAAGAAGACCACAACCCTGTTGAACTTTAAGTGTCTAACACCCAGAGTTTGATTGTTTGGATTGATTATTTTCATTTTATATTTATTCTGTCCTCATTTTATTAGATTATGGAATACTTTTGTAACAATTGTAAATAGCTTTCTGTAATGAGGAATGATATGGAAGTATTTTTAATTAACTATACACTAATATGTTTGCTGTATATATCTCCCTTTCTTTGTACTCCAGGGCCAACTGAGAAAATATGGAAGTAGCATGAAAATAAAATTACGATTCTTCTGATCGCAGGTTACCATATTGTTCAGTAGCATATCCCAGCCATTTGGAGAAGATATTCGAGATGATGGAAAATGGGATGAAAAATTGTATTCCTCTATGAACTTCCTAAATTCACCTAACCTAACAATCAATGTTGAATATGTCAAATGTTTCTTCAAGACTGGAAAATATATTGTAGTAGAAACATTTCCGAGTGACAACCAATTGCATGAAAAGACCATAGAGACCATAGGAAGCCAATTCTTTGATTCCTTCTTAAAGTGCATGCAAACAAAATAATAATAATTAAATTAAGAGACAGATAACAAAAAGTATATAAGGTTTAAATACCTAGGCACAAAAAGGAGTAATACATTAGCCGTAGGCATGTCTGCTGTGTAGGATATTCCAAAGTCAAGGTATCATTATAGTAAACAGTCTCTCTTTTATAAATGAGGAATGTACTTTCTTTGAAAGATGTGAAAAAGAGCCTCCCCTGGTGATCTGAAGAAGGGGAAAAAACCTTTCAAATATTAAAGCAGGAGATGAAAAGAAAAGTGACTTTCCTATATTTCTGTCCAAGAACTGATAACTATGAAGAGATCTTAGCCTCAATGTGTTATCATTTTTTTTCTACCAAACAAAATCAAATAAAATGCTTATGTTGTAATAAACAAACTAGTAATTCTGAGAATATACAGCTCACTTACTTTATTATTAAAGTGTGTTTTTATTTTGTATCATATAGGTTTATTTTGAAAGTAATAGATACATTAGCACCACAGTGAGTATCTCATGGTTGGAAAACTATAGGGATCTATATGGTCCATCTTAGTATATATTTGCTTTTTACCTTAATAGCACTGAACCCTGCCACACCACAGCCCAGAAGAGTTGCAGTGCCCTAGTGGTTAGAATGCAGTACTGCAGGCTACTTCTGCTGACTACCGTCTGCCTGCAATTTGGCAGTTGAAATCTCACCAGGCTCAAGGTTGACTCAGGCTTCCATCCTTCTGAGGTGGGTAAAATGAGGACCCGGATTGTTGGGGGCAATATGCTGACTCTGTAAACTGCTTAGAGAGGGCTGTAAAGCACTGTGAAGTGGTATATAAGTCTAAGTGCTAAGCAATTACTATTTTCCCTCCACTTTATTCTCATTCATAGCAAAGAAATACAGGTTTAAAGGTTTCCCCTGTCCAGTTGTAACTGACGCAAGGGAGCAGTGCTCATCTCCAATCCTCAGCCAAGGGAGCTCTGCATTGTCTGAGAGACATTTCCATCATCATGTGGATGGCATGAAAATATGGAACACAGTAAACTTCCCACTGAAGCGGTACCTATTTATCTGTTCACATTTGAATGCTTTCTAAATGTTAGGTAGACAGGTGCTGGAGCAAGTAATGGGAACTCAGGTCCCACAGAGTTGGTCTCCTCTGGGTCCCATCAGCCAAGCAATGTCGGCTGGCGGGCCCGCGGGGGAGAACCTTCTCTGTGGGAGCTCCGGCTCTCTGGAACCAACTCCCCCGGAGATCCGGACTATTCCCACCCTGCTGGCCTTCCGTAAAGCCATTAAAACATGGCTCTTCCGGCAGGTGGGGTGATATTGAGATCAATCCCCCATGTATGAATGTTGATGTGTTTTTAATTTTTGTAATTTTTAATCATTTTATGGTTTTATATTGTTCTTATATTATGCTGTACGCTGCCCTGAGTCCCATGGGAGTTGGGCGGCCTATAAGAACCATTAATAACAATGTTGTAAAAACGGGTGTAGATCTGGATCAAAATATTCAGATGTTTAATGAAGAAAAATAATAAAAAAAATTTAAAAAAAAGAACCATTAATAAAATAAAAATAAATAAAACTCACTTCATTCCACAACACATGGATCTCAAACCTCCAGTCAAGCTTCAATAGGTATTTTTGCTCTTGCAACTATTTTCACTTCTCAGCTTGCCAACAAACTATTAGGGGAGGGAAGGAGGAGATAGAACAAAGTTTCAGATATCAAGATGCCAGCCATGAGAACAAAGGACGTTTCTGCAGGTGTTTACCAGAGCCGAAAAAGACTTCTCACAACAATAGCAGGACAATGTGACCTGGCCTAATAGGGGAGAGGGAAAACTTTAACTTTAACCATGTGGGATTGTGTGGGGGATAGTTAGACCTGGTTTTGCCCTCATTTTTGCCAATATGATGTACTCATTGAAGTTTTGCATTAAGAGATTGGATCATCCCAGCCGTGCTTGCCTTTGGTTGGATTCATCACTTGGAACCTTGACACCTAGGCTATCAGCTTTCCAGTTGACAAGCTCAGCGACTTAATCACTGAGCGTTTGCACCAGGGGTGGGTTCTAACTTACCTTGCTGCCGGTTCGCTTCCTCCCACACCGCGTGGGCGTGCCTCATGAACGTGTGTGTGAAAAGCATGGGCGCGTATGCGTAGTGCCGAAAACCCCCCAATAATAAAATAATTTTAAAAAGCCAAAAACAAGATGGCAACTGCATGCACGGTGCCAGAAACTCGGCTTCTGCACATGCTCAAAAGAAAAATAAAATAAAATAAAATAAAAGAAGATGGCGGCGCCCAAGGACCGGCACCGACCAAACCAGTTCTGTGACATCATTGTGACATCACCAGTGGGTTGCTACCAGTTTGGGCGAACCGGTCCGAACTGGGAAAACATCTGGTTTGCACCCCTCCAGCAATATAAGATTGGCATTGGCATGGAACAGTGATGGGTTCTAAATCCCATCGCTACCAATTCACACACGTGTACGATGCTTCTGCGCATGCACAGAAGCATCTGGGGTGGGTGGGCGGAGCCTCCCGCAGCTGCTGCTACCAGTTCGTAGAATCAGACCGGACCGGTAGCAACCCACCGCTGGCATGGAAGTCTTCAAGCATTTACCCAAGGACAATACAACAATTATATCGAATAAATAAATGGGAAAAATGAACAGCCTACTTCAATGACAGGAAAACAAAATGACCTCGATTCCAACAGAATATAATAAATCATAACTTCAGTATTAAACCATTTGAGGGTAATACAATGTCCTTTCTTTCAGATACTTAGGAATTGATTCTTATAAATCTGTACTGTCATTCAGTTTCCCATAGCCTTGCTTTCCTCGACCCTATCATTTATTTGGCCGTCTTTGAGTCATGCCTTCCTTCTGCAAATGTTCTGCTTTTAATCAAGGTGAGGTTGCAATCCTATATCCAGTTATTGGGATCTAAGACCCACTGAATTCAAATACTTACTTTGGATAGAATCAGTGTAGCTTCTTCATCTATTGATAAGTACATAAAGTAAGAAAACTATACATAGGCCACAGGGGTGGATTCTACCTACCTTTCCCACCGGTTCGCATTGCTACAGAAGTGTCCCTTCCTGGAAATGACCCTTTGCACATGCACAGAAGCCTTTGCGCATGTGCAGATGGGTTTTTTTTGCAATCCGTGGCGACCGGAGGACCGGTTCGGGAGCATGGACCGCTGGTCATTGCTGCTGGTTTGGCGAGCAGCGCCGAATTTCCGCTACCAGTTCTAAAGAACCGGTCCGAATCAGCAGCAACCCACCACTGATTGGCCGTCATAAAGAATGAGATATTACTGACAGGCTCTGAGGCTTGAGGTTATATCTGAACTAATTCTTCCTGATTTATTTTTTTATTTTTCCCTTTCATACTAATATTATAGCTACACATTTTTTTCCTTTTAGCTTGTTTTATATAATAAAATTATTCAGAGCTACAGAATGGAGAATTTCAATTCAACTTCAAGAAAAATAACCCATTAGAGAATGAATATAGTTGAAAGTTAACATAGAACAATTATTTGTGTATAAAAGATGAGAAAATGAATATAGATAAATAATCCAGATGACGAAATGTATATGATAAGGACGTAGCAATATAGTAATATAAAAATATACCTTGAAGTAAGTAATTTGAAATAGATTTTTAACACAGGATAGATTCGAAACAACAATTTAAAATGTAAGTTGAGGAGATGTATTGACTGTCTATCTGTTAAAATAGATTAAAAAATAAATACACTCAAGAAAGGAGAAGGAGGAGGAAGAGGAAGTAGTGGGGAGGAGAAAAGAAGGAAGAACGTAGGTAGGGGAGGAGAAGGAAGGTAAGAGTGAGAGTAGATAGATGGAAGAAGGGGTAGTAGGAGAGGGGAGAGAAGGAGGAAGAAAGTAGAGGGAGGGGAGAAGGATAGAGGGAAGGGAGTGATTGGATTTGATATGTAGAATAGATAGGCAATCTAGTAATGTTATTGGATGTAAAAAAAATTTAGGTTAAATTTTTGATAATATATTATGGTATATGTATTGATGTCTATGTGAAGAATATTAAAAGAAAATAAAAATTCTTTGAAAAAGAAAAGAAAAATAACCCAAGAAAAATGCAGTTTTTCTCTGCATAATCTGAGGAAAAGGGTATTCTCACGATTTTAATTTAAAGAAAACTTCAGGGTAGGAAGAAGAAGGGTTTGAAGCTGAAATGGGTGCCTTAGGTGTATGGAAATCTACCAGAATCCTTAACAATTGTAAAAAAGGGAAAGGGAGAGGCCAAACAATGTAAAAACAAGAGGTGAATCTTAAATTATCCTAGCAGCGTTTGGGAATGTAAACTATTTTTAAAAGATACAGCTCTTCAATGGATAATCAGTAAAACTGGTAGAAGGTTATCTTTATATTGTTTGATCAGTTCTCTAATCTAGCAATGATTGATTGACTTCCTATTAACAAATTAGTTAAAATCCAAGCCCTCTAAGGCTGATTGACTCCAAATTTTATGGCAATGAATGTCACAACCTCTAATACTTTTTTGAAAGAAAATGCTGCCAATCTACTGTATGTTTTATGTTATGCAGATTGATTCTGCATTTCTTCCCCCCTCCCCCCAAAATGTGTGTGTGTGTGTGTGTGTATGTGTGTGTGTGTGTGTGTGTGTGTGTGTGTGTGTGTGTAGACTCATTTTTATTCATGCAAAAATGAGAACATTTTTAATTTGAATTATTACAAGCTATTCTGATTGACTGGATTTGTTATTAAAACCATTCTGGTTGACTGGATTTGTTATTCTAAAAGGCAATACAATATCTATCTACTTGGGCTGGAAAATAAATTGCGGAGGGAGGGAAGATGCTGCTAGATAGACAAGATTAGGCTGCACTTGGATACCAATCAAGTAATCCCTTTGCAAAGCAAATCAGTACCTGGGGTTATCAATTCTCAATTTGATAAACAAATATGATCAGAACAGAAGGGAACATGTACTGCTGTACTTTTACTGTTATAACATACAATATGCAGAAGAAATGAACTGCATTGTCAAGAGTGCTAATCATCCAGCTTCAAAGGCTCTTATTTCATTCCCAAATGTTCGAAAATGAAAGTCTTGTATGTCTTTCATAAGGAATAATAAAGCATAATAATAAAGCATAATAAACTTGTCCAATAATCAAAGACACTAGAAATGTCCATCTCTAGTTAGAACTAATACACATTAATTCAACCCTCTCAGCTTTGTTACTTTCTAAGGAATATGCTAGTTATTTGATGAATAAAAGCACCAATGAATAGAAAAATAAAGAAAGGTCCAAAATACTGTACGTGTCATATCAGTACATGCTTGGTTAGGAACAAACTGATAAAACTTCAGTCCGTAATGGAAATTTTACTGTTTAACTATTTTAAAACAAAACTAGCATTTGATGTGTGTGAAACAAATTGTGGTGAAGGAAGGAGAACAGTGGCACCAACCTGAGTAAGTGGAATACTAGAACAAACTTGGAAACCAGTTGACCTGAACTGAATTTAATAAAATGACGAAGTTGGAAAGTACCTCAGAGGTCTTCTAGTCCAACCCCCTGCTCAAGTAGGAAACCCTATAACAATTCAAACAAATGACTGTCCAACCTCTTCTAGAAACCTCCAGTGATGGAGCACCCACAACTTCTGAAGGCAAGCTATTCCATTGGTTGATTGCTGTCACCATTAGGAAATTTATCCTTAGTTCTAGGTTGGTTCTCTCCTTGATTAGTTTCCCTCTATTGCTTCTTGTCCTGCCCTCAGGTGGTTTGGAGAGCAACAATGTGGTTCACTTAATAACTGGAGTGTTTTGTTCATCAGCTTTGGCTAAAAAGGTTTCTACGCCAGTTCACTTGGTTCACTTAACAGTCGCTTTGCTTAGCACTGGAAATGTTGGTGATATTTGTGGCTTTAACTCAAGGAATAGCTGCATACCAAATGGTGGGCTTTGATTGAAAGTCACACCTGCTGGCCCATCTTCTAGATAATGATTGCTTGTTTTTCTGGGTTTTTTTTTCTTTTTTTAAAATGTTTATTATATTTTGGTGGTTATATTTCAGAATACAAGTGCTCGCACTGTGAGGTGGTATATAAATCTCACTAAATAAATAAATAAATAAATAAATAAATAAATAAATAAATAAATAAATAAATAAATAAATAAATAAATAAATAAATAAATAAATAAATAAATAAATAAATATAAGAAGAAAAGAAAAGAAAAGGTAAAGCTCAGAATGGTATGCAGTTAATAAAGAATATTGAGCAACAAAATAACTTTTTTAGACATGTTAATAATAAAAGACAAAATAGTATACCAACTGCTCAAGGAAGATGACAAAAGTGTAACGGGTAAGAAATAAAAGCAAAACTGTTCAATTCCTATCTTCATCTTGAACATTGCACTTAAAATGTGGTCATCAAAGGACAAATATATAATTTTGGTCACTTTGCTCCATAAATAAATGAACAAGTGTAATGCTTTGAGTCATTTGTTTAGTTGGGTTATCTTTATCTAGTTTAGGACTTGTGTGGAGAATAAATATCATTTTAGGTCATATTTATACAGAAATGTTGAAAATTGAAAATGATTCACAAACATTTATGTACCACTCTGTTTGATAGCTAATAATGAGCAACCAGGATGATAAAGGGTCTGGAAAATAAAACATACAAAGAGCGGTTGCAGGAACTGAGCTTGGCCAGTCTGGCGAAGAGAAGGACCAGGGGTGACATGATAGCAGTGTTCCAATACTTGAGGGGATGCCACAGAGAGGAGGGGGTCAGGCTGTTCTCTATGGCACCAGAAAGCCAAACAAGGAATAACGGATGGAAGCTGACCAAGGAGAGATTCAACCTGGAAGTGAGGAGAAACTTTCTGACGGTGAGAGCGATCAACCAGTGGAACAGCTTGCCAGCGGAGGTTGTGAGAGCCCCAACACTTGCGACCTTCAAGGGGAGACTGGACTGCCATCTGTCTCAAATGGTGTAGGAACTCCTGCTTGAGCAGGGGGTTGGACTAGATGACCTACAAGGTCCCTTCCAACTCTAATAATAAATCTAAAAATCTAAAAGACAGAGCTTTAAAATAAATGAAAGAGGTTAATGTTATGAGCTGAAAATGCTAGAAAGAAATTTAACCGAGGCAAATGCCAAGTTCCTTCACCTAGGAGATAAAGAAACTAACAAAAATTGAATACATCCTGTGTAGTAATTGGCTGTCTAGTTTTATCACAGGACTTGTGAGAAATACTTCGGAGTAGTAGTTAACAGAAAACTGACTTAGTTACAGAACAGTGCAATGTGACCACAAAAAGGCAAATGTAATTTCAGCTGCATTCAGAGAAGTGTCGTTCTAGAACCATGTAAAGTAATTGCTCTACTTCTTTCTGCTTTGGTCAGCCTCCACCATTAGTAGGGTATTCACTTCTTAAACGTTACGCTTGATAAGCTTTCTGAGAAACTGGAATGAGGTCAACAGAGACAATGAGACTGATCCTGCCTGGAAATTGAGTCCAGTGAAGAGAGATTGAAAGAGCTGGAGATGCTTCACTTTGAGAAAATTAAAGGGATGAGACTAATACGGCTCAAATACCAGGTTTCTGTTATTCTAGAGTTCAGTGGAATAATGCTTTTAAGTTATAGGAAGACAGACTGGTATTGGATGTTAGGAAAATCATGCTAAAAATAAGATCAATCTGGTAGGTACCGTATTTTTTGGAGTATAAGACGTACCGGAGTATAAGACGCACCTTCGTTTTTGGGGAGGAAAATAGGGGGGGAAATCTGCCTACCAGGTATTCATCTGGCTAGAGTCCTTAGTCTGGTCAGCTTCAGCACATTATTTTATCCCCTGGTTAGGACTTAAAAAAACCTTCTTCTGAGAGAGTAACAATGAAAGAGCCTGCAAGCCAGTAAGAGCTGGGAAGATCGTTAGCACCTGGTTAGGGCTGGAAAAAAACTTATTCGGAGCAAGTAGAGCAATGAAAAAAAACCTGCAAAGACTTAGGGCTGGAAAAACATTCTTCGGAGAGAGTAACAATGAAAAAGCCTGCAAGGTAAGAGCTGGGAAGATTGTTAGCACCTAGTTAGGGCTGGGAAAAAAAAGCTTCGGAAAAGCTACATTCGGAGTATAAGCCGCACCCAAATTTTCAGCCACTTTTAGGGAGGAAAAAGGTGTGTCTTATACTCTGAAAAATGTGGTAAACCATTTGCTCAAGAGACAATGAATCATCTTACAATGTGTGTGTTGAATAGTAGCTAGACAACCATATGTGGCCAGTGATTTAATTTGAGGTTCTTCACTAAGCAGAGGGTAGATTCAATGACCTACATCAGCCCTTCAATCTGTACTAAAAGAGGAAACTAAAAGTAGGGCATAGATTTGATTACAGAACACACAGAAAGATAACTGTTAAAATGCATATTCCGTGTTTCCCTGAAAATAAGACCCTGTCTCATATTTTTTTGAACACTGAAATAAGTGCTTGGCCTTATTGCCATGCACTCAAAAGCCCGATTGGGCTTATTATCACGGGATGTCTTATTTTGGGAGAAACAGGGCATAAATACCATAAGAAAAAGCAATAGAATAATCAATATGTTCATTAATAAACACATTTCAAAGTGTTTGTTGCAGAAATATGTAAGCAGCCAGCTTCAGATATTAAGTGTCCCTAAGTAAAAGGCAGAAAATTTCCAGAAACTAAAGCCCAGCCAGCAACGTCAATTCTCATGCTATTTGAAACTGATTATACATTGGGGAAAATATTTGAGACTTCAATTAAGAAACACCGGGTTCTTTCTGTTGCTTAGAACACTGCATAGGATAATTTATCTCATTGTTGGGAAATTTGGAATCATGCTACCCTGATCCCCCAATGCTAGCTAGCTAGATTCCAGATATTACCTGTCCAGAATTGGATGTGTTAAGTAAAACTGCAATCCATTTTCCTCCAAGGTTTAAGTTTCCATCAGATCTATTACAATGCATGTTGCAGCAAGAGAAACCCTGTTAAAATCTTCACAGCAGTTCTAGTATTCTGGCTTGTTTATTTAGCTTTGTTGATTCAGCTGAAAAGTCAATTGAACTGATACAATATCCTATTCTTACTACAGACAGATTTGCCAGCTAAGCTGCTTTAAACCCTGTGGCCATAAAGTTTTTTTTTCTTCTTTCTTTCTTTCTTTCTTTCTTTCTTTCTTTCTTTCTTTCTTTCTTTCTTTCTTTCTTTCTTTCTTCCTTCCTTCCTTCCTTCCTTCCTTCCTTCCTTCCTTCCTTCCTTCCTTCCTTCTTTTCTGAGGAGGGAGGGACCGAGGAATAGGAAATGAAGTGAAGGGAAAAATAACCCTCATTTATGTCTGCATGTTAACAGATGTTAACAGCACTGGGGAAGTAAAATATTTTTAAGACAAAAAGCATTATTGATACAGAACGTAGCAATGATGTAAAATATGGTCTTTAAGAAACATATTTTACCCTGATTGTTCTGTCACCAAACATGACCACGATTATCCTGGGAATCTGATGGATGTAATTGTTTCTTTGTTCATTTTGTTTGCAACAGCATGAAAAAGAATGAAAAATAAACAGATGTTGTGAGGAGAGGATGAATATTTCCTTCAGACAAACCGAAGCAACAGTAATTGACTAATGCCAACATTAGACTATTTATAAAACTGTAGGGCAAAACTACATTGAGGTCAGGAAAGATTTGAAGAAACCAAATGTTAATTCAAGGGGAAGCATGAAGAGAGACCTGATGCAAAAATACAGTCATCTTTCCTATGTAGCCTAACCCCCCTGACAATGTTAATTGACCCTATCTGTCATTTCCTCCACTTGATACATTCAGTGCCATCCTTCCTTGGCAATTCTAACACAACCTTTCAAGGTCCAGCCCATATATCATCGATGACACCTTTGCTTCCATTATCTTCAAAGGAATGGTTGTCTGAGAAGTCAGATTCTATAAAAGGCAACACAATACCCCTTGCTTTAAGTGATACATACTGTACATAGCTGCATTTTGTTGTTGCTGTTAGTTGCGAAGTCATGTCCAACTCATCACGACCCCATGGACAATGTTCCTCCAGGCCTTCCTGTCCTCTACCATCCTCTGGAGTCCATTTAAACTCACGCCTACTGCTTCAGTGACTCCATCCAGCCACCTCATTCTCTGCCGACCCCTTCTTCTTTTGCCCTCAATCTTTCCCAGCATTAGGCTCTTCTCCAGTGAGTCCTTCCTTCTCATTAGGTGGCCAAAGTATTTGAGTTTCATCTTCAGGATCTGGCCTTCTAAAGAGCAGTCAGGGTTGATCTACTCTAGAACTGACCGGTTTGATCACCTTTCAGTCCAAGGGACTCGCAGGAGTCTTCTCCAGCACCATAGTTCAAAGGCCTCAATTCTTTGGCATTCAGACTTTCTTATGGTCCAACTTTCACAGCCATACATTGCAACTGGGAAAACTATAGCCTGGACTATACGCACTTTTGTTGGCAGGGTGATGTCACTGCTTTTTAATGTGCTGTCTAGATTTGCATTAGCTGCATAGGTAAGGCCGAATGCCTGGGAATGAATTTTAAAATGAAAAGGATAGACTTAATATCTGGATCACACATTTGAAACAAAGCTTATTCCCCTTGCTTCATTAGGTACCAAAGCTCTAGTACTGTAATTCTCATGGTAAAGTATTACTTCTCAGTAATTATCTTCATCTACTCTTCTTTACAATTGAAATGGGCTTCTGTGCCTTGCAATCTAAAAACCAGAAGGGAAATCAGTTTCAATTAACTCTACAGGATTGCAGGATTGGACCCTCCTTAACTATGAACTCCTAATTAATCTGCTCCTAGTATGCTGTGAACCTAAAATAAGAAGGTGCTTGTACCTTACTAATAGAATTTGTAGATAATAATCATAAAAAGCAGAGGAAAAGATTGTTTAAACAAATAAGTTTTTTTTTCATATATTGGATCATTTCCCCCTTCTTCCACACGGACCAAATCACTAATTTGAGTTCAACTACAAAGTGAGCATTTGTTAATCTAATTTCTTGAAGCTAGGTTTAATGTTTTTTTTTGCATCTGAGCCAGTCAGTCTGTCAGAAAAGAAAAAGAACAGAATAACAGAGTTGGAAGAGAATCTGGCTGTCTTCTAGTCCAACTGTCCCTCAAGGCAGTGTTCTAGGACCAACACTCTTCATACTCTACATAAACGATCTTTGTGATCATATTATAAGCAACTGCGTTCTCTTTGCCGACGATGTTAAACTATTTAACACCACCGACAATGCTACTACCCTTCAAAAAGACCTTGACCATGTAGCAGAATGGTCAAACAACTGGCAACTTCAAATCTCAACCAACAAATGTTCTGTCCTACACATTGGCAAAAAGAATCAGAATAAAAAATAAAAACTTGGAGGAAAAGAACTTGTAGACGACCCTCATTCTGTCAAAGACCTTGGAGTACTCATATCCAATGACCTAAGTGCTAGAGCCCACTGTAACAACATTGCCAAAAAGGCTCTGAGAGTTGTTAATGTAATCTTGCATAGCTTCTTCTCTGGCAATATTACACTGCTAACCAGAGCATACAAAACATTTGTTAGACCAATTCTGGAATACAGTTCACCTGTCTGGAACACGCACTGCATATCAGACATTAATACAATCGAGAGAGTCCAGCAATATTTCACTAGAAGAGTCCTCCACTCCTCTGCTTGCAATAAAATACCTTATTCCACCAGACTTGAAATATTGGGATTAGACAATTTACAACTATGCCACCTCCGATCTGATCTAAATGTAGTTCATAAAATCATATATCAAAAAGTCCTTCCTGTCAATGATTACTTCAGCTTCAATCGCAACAGTACACGAGCACATAATAGATTCAAACGTAATGTAAACCGCTCCAAACTCGACTGCAGAAAATACGACTTCAGCAACAGAGTAATCAATGCCTGGATTGCACTACCTGACTCTGTGATTTCTTCCCCAAACCCCCATAACTTTAACCTTAGACTATCTACAGTAGACCTCTCCCCATTTCTAAGAGGTCTGTAAGAGGCGTGCATAAGCGCACCACTGTGCCTACAGTCCCTGTCCTACTGTCCTATTGTCCTCTTTTATCGATACTTTTTACTTATGTTATGTTTATACAAACAACTACTATCCTGTACATGTTTGACAAATAAATAAATAAAATAAATAAATAAATAAACTCCCTGCTCAAGCAAGACACTTATAACATTTCAGACAAGTGGCTGTTTAGGCTCTTCTTAAAAGCCTCCAGTGATAGGGCACACACAACCTCTGAAGGCAAGCCATTCCACTGGTTAATTGTTTGAACTGTTAGGAAATTTCTCCTTAGTTCTAGGGTGGATCTCTCCTTGATTAGTTTCCATGCATTGCTTCTTGACTTGCCTTAAGGTGCTTTGAAGAATAGTTTGACCCACCCCACTTCTTTGTGGCAGCCCCTTAGATATTGGAACATTGCTATCCTGTCACCCCTAGTCCTTCTTTTCCTTAAACTAGATGTACCCTGTTCCTGAAACTGTTCTTCATATGGTTTAGCCTCCAGTCAAGTTATAGAAACAATTGTATTTACTTTCCTATGATTTGGTTTAAAACATATACATCCATGCACATGAACACAGATAACATTTTTCTCAACGGCCAAACCTAGACAATTCAGAGTGTCGTAGGGAATAATACCCAACCAAAGAAACTCAGTGACCACAAAACAGAAAGTGGACACTTTATTTTTTTATTTTTTTGCCTGAACTCTGAACTGGGGAGCCATTTCTGTCCTTTGAATAGCCATGTTCAAGCTTTTGATGGCTTTGATGGGTTGCTGCTAAAGATCAAGCTGCATAGGAAGAGAATGGCAGTTGATTCTTAAAAAAAATTATTTAGCATATGTTGATGGTATAATTAGCCAGGAGACTATAATATTAGTACATAGCAGTTATTTGGCTCCTGAAGAGTACTAGTCCGTTTAGTTTGCGCTCATGTGCTTACCATAGGGGGCAAACTAGCTCCACACCAGAAAGACAAGTGGCAGAAAGCCGAGGTGGCGCAGCGGTTAGAGGCAGTACTGAAGGCCACTTTAGCTGACTGTGATCCATAGGTCAGTGGTTCAAATCTCACCGGCTCAAGGTTGACTCAGCCTTCCATCCTTCCGAGGTAGGTAAAATGAGGACCCAGATTGTTGGGGACAATATAAAATATACATTGCTTACTGGTGTAAACTGCTTAGAGAGTGCTTGCACTGTGAGGCGGTATATAAATCTCACAAATAAAAAATTAAAAAAATAAAATCTGGTAGCATCATCCAACGCTTTCTCTCACCACCAATGTCACCTCACAGTCAGGCATTGAATCTGCACAAGTACAGCACCGGCAGGGGTCCAGCTGTCCACATGAAACACTGCCATGTTTTCCTTACAAATGGGTACCTCTTTATCTAATCAAATGTAGCATGCTTTTGAACAGCTAGGTAGGCAGAAGCTGAGGCAAGTGATGGGAGCTCTCTCAACCATGCAGTGTTAGGACTCAAACCTTCAGAACAGAGACCATCTCCGGTGTCTTTAAGCCCCTGAGCCACCATGCCTCTTCTTAAAAACAAAGAACGTCTAAAGAATATAGATTGATAGAAATCTGTCCATTGTATTTGTTTCTGTATTCCAGTATGTTTTATTTTTAAATAGAGTATAAAAGAAATCCCTGCAAATATATTTCTAATGGAGGGACATGACTTTATGTTAATATAAATTCTCATAAGACCTAGTCTAATAATAAATCCTTGGTGTCATTCTTGGCTTCATAAACTTACTGATACAAGTTTATTCAACCCAAAATTGTCCAGAATTACCACTTTAAAGAACAGAATGCAGAAGCATATGTAGCTTCTCTTTTCAACATGTTTTGGAAATATGTTTATTTTCTTGGATACATCTTTCACACACACATGTGTACACACACACACACACACACACACACACACACACACACACACACAAAACAACAACCTGGAGGTATGGATTTATGGAGGGGAAAGAAAAAGAGATGCTCAGGAATTCAGTTCAGAGTGATGCTGTCTGCCAAGGCAAAATTTGTTTTTCTGACTCTGACAGATCTGTTCCCATAGAAATTCAGGGAAAATGTCTTTTAAACCAGCAACCCAACACATACTCTCCCCTTAGGTCAACCATTTGAAATATTTAGCAGAGCCAGGAGATCACAACATAACAAAAAAGACAGGCAAGAAGAAAGGAAATCAAAGTTGCATTAAAAGAAAAAGAAAGAAAGAGTGGAAACATTGTTCTTGGAAACTTCTGATAGGATCTACCTAGAATGAATGTGGTAAAACATAGGCTTAACTTCCCCTTTCCTTGGAAATATTTCCTTCGCTATGCTTCTTTGGGTTGTAAGAAGAAGGATCAAACTCTAAACCTTAATGTGATCCACTCATAATCCCTTTGGAATGATTCTGAATGTTTCTCAGGGGTTATCTAGCAAATAAGTAGAATACTTAACAGAATAGTTTGCTTAACAAGGAAATCCTGAATATGAATAAATAACTTTTTAAAATATAAATAAATTGCTCTCCAGAAAAATGTAAAATAAGGTTTATGGAAATTTACATTTTTACTGATCTGCATTTTCCTAGCTGCTTGGAACAAAACCTTTGTTCCTTATCACATCTTGCCTATGGAGTAGGAAGTCTTTCGCTTGCAGAACAAACAAGAACTGTGGGCCACATGTTTACTTGTTATCACTTCTTTTTATCATTTCTTCACCTACTGTAAGTGCAGAAGATGAAAGTCAGGCTAAAGACATTCAGAAAGAAAGCCATGGTAACCAAAGAGTCCATCACAACATGTGGAATTCTCCCACATTGTATTCATTTGTGGTACAAGAAATGATTGCATGGCACTGATGAATATACCACAAATGTAACATAAATAATGAGCTCTAGTTTTGTTTAGCTTTTCCTCCAGGCAAGCTAGCTTGGCATCCACAGCTTTTGCTTTGAATTTTGCACTGAATGCAGTAATGGAAATGGGCCACTTCTTTGGGCAATATCTCCATTCCAATTCTGTAATAACGAGAGGAAATATGCAGTATGGCATAGAAGCATTAAAAAATTGGCACAAAACTGTGTTTTAAATTGAAAGGTGGTATGAAGTCCTGGACTAGAAACAACACCAAAGGAGGCACAAAGCCACAAAGGAATGTCTTTGCTTATGAACATCTTTTGTCACTAAGCTTTTTCCATGTCTCACAATGCCACACATGATCCAGTGTCTGAAACAGGATACACACATTTAAGATAAGATAGTATCAGGGATACGGATGGGGAATGGAGGTTATGCAGGAACCAGTTGAGTTGATCACTTCCTTGGATTTACTAAGCATGTGTCAGGCCTGCCATCTTTAGTTTGGCACCTCACTGGCATCCTGCCATCAAAAGCTAGGGAAGAGGGGGCATGGGGAGAACAAAGGGGCAATAAATTTGTATAGGAATGTGATGGGAAATAGGGAGGGACGCAGGGGTGAAATGCTATCTGTTTGGCCCAGTTCGAGCATACCGGTAGCGGCGGCCACGGGTGGTTCAAAGAACCAGTAGCGGCGGCAGCGCGCAGCTCCGCCCACATGCCCAGATGCTGCCATTTTCTTTTTTAACCCTGTGTGCATGCGCAAAGCAGTCTGCGCATGCGCAGAGGGTGAAAAAGTGCAAGCATAAGCGGAGGGTGGGTGAAAAAGTGTGTGAACGAGCAAAACAAATGTGCACATGCAAAGCGTACACTTCCGAACCGCTAGAAAAGGTAAGTAGATTTCACCGCTGGAGGGATGACAGCTTGATAAAGACCAGGGAAGTACGGAATCAGTTTGTGCCAGTGCTCAAGGCCACACACCCTGAGATTAAAATATGGACTACTCCAAATATCTCAGTGTTTCTCCAAACACCTATGCTGCTCTTCATTGGATGGAAACAAACTGACCATGGGCATAGAGGACTGGGATGAGGAAAAACCTGTGTAACTTTTTTTTTTGTGGAAAATTTAGTTCTAGCCTGACTTTACTGCAGCCAGCAGCCTTTAGTAAAAAAAACCCTATCACTTCACCGAAATAGAGTTGAAGGCACCGGACTGGGGCAGGTCTGACAGCATAGTTCAATAACCCCATCGAAAGAGTCCAGAAATATTTCACAAGAAGAGTCCTCCACTCCTCTGCTCGCAATAAAATACCTTATTCCACCAGAGTTGAAATACTGGGATTAGACAATTTACAACTATGTCGCCTTCGATCTGATCTAAATATAGTTCATAAAATCATCTGCCACAATGTCCTTCCTGTCAATTGTTACTTCAGCTTCAACCACAACAATACACGAGCACGTAATAGATTCAAACTTAATGTAAACCGCTCAAAACTCGACTGCAGAAAATGCGACTTCAGCAACAGAGTGATCAATGCCTGGAATGCACTACCTGACTCTGTGGTTTCTTCCCCAAACCCCAAAAACTTTAACCTTAGACTGCCTACAGTCAACCTCTCCCCGTTTCTAAGAGGTCTGTAAGGGGCGTGCATAAGCGCACCACTGTGCCTACCGTCCCTGTCCTACTGTCCTATTGTCCTCATTTATCTGTACTTCTTTGCTTATGTTATGTTATACAAATACCTACTATCTTGTACATGTTTGAAAAACAAACAAACAAATAAAAATAAATAAATGTTAGTGTAACTCAGCAGTTATTTGATGCAAAAATAAACTACATGATATTAATAAGACAGGGGCCACACAGTCAGTCAGTCAGTTGGTCAGTCGGTCGGTCGGTCAGTCAACAAACAAACAAACAAACAAACAAACAAACAAACAAACAAACAAACAAACAAACAAACAGCTTCATCTCAGCTGCATAAAACATAAAACATTAGGTGATGGACACCCATTTCAGAATGTTCTCACCCAGTCAGCTCCTTTTCATTTTTATTAAGCTGTTTTATTTCTTGCACAGATTGTTATGTTTTCCCTGGTGAGAGCTGCATTTACTAATGCAAATGCCTTCCAAACGCACTGCAAGAGTAAATCTTAAGTTTTAAAAATTGACAGACTTATAGGACAATAGGGAAAAGGATCAATTTACTTCAGCATCCTGCACTGTAGCCATAGTTACAGAATGAGGAAGTAGAGTCGAAAACATGATGCAGATGGGGATTAATTCATTTCTTCTCATTTTATGACTATTTTTGAACACAGTGATGTGGGAAAGTAAGACTAAATGAAGATGTGATGAAACACTATATTTTTTTAAAAAAAAACCATTGTATGGGCAAAAGTGGTATTGCCTTCTCTTTAGACTTGATTTCTGACTGACTTATTGTACATGGACAAGTCCATGTACTTATCTAGGCAGGGTTTCCTGGATTATTTGGAAATTGTTTGCCATTACTTTCTTCCTACGTCTAAAAGTTGGTGATTGGATCAAGTTCATCCAGCTAGCTTTGTGCTCAAAGTAGATCTAGGAGTCACAGTATCTCATTTTCTAACCTGGAGCTTTAACCACTAAACCAAACGGGCTGTAGTGGAGGCATATTCATTTCTAACTTTACCAAAACTGAGCAATATCCATTTTCTTGAGAAGCAGGCCTTCTGCGGCATGTTAAGATTATCTCCCAAAAGTATGCTGTGCAAGTTTGGGAGAATAAGTTTTATGGGATGTGTCATGCTCCCAATTTGTGTATATACTGTTGTTGTTCTCTGGCCCCATCTAATGGCCGGGGCCAAATACCAATCTGTATTGATTGGAAGCTGACCTGGTCTTTACCCATAAACCCTCTCTCCCAAAACAAGTGCATCCTGGGAAGCCAGACTCCATTACCTTTAGCATTGGGAAGGAAACAAACAGAAGCACCAGGAAGAATCCAGCCTAATCCATGGCACATGTTCATCTGGTGACAAAAATCCACATCCCATACACACAGCATTGCTGGTGAGATTTAGATTTATCTGTATTTGTTCATTGTTATGCACACCAGCAATTCAACACTGCTTATTTTGTACTTGGGTTCTTATTGTATGTATTTCTATTTTTCCCAGTTTCACCCATCCTGTTCCTTTAATAAAAAATCCAGATCTCTACACAAGGTCTGCTTTATCGGAGGACAGGTGGGTTTAGCTGCACATCAAGCTGCACACAGAGTAATGTGTAGTGAGGACAGAAGAAGAGGATGCCTTAAATATTTGTAAGTTGAACTGATGCTGATAGGCTGCATTCTTTCCCTGGATAATACTTTTTGTATCCCTGTTGCACAATTTCAATTAATTGTTCTCTTGTTGTCCAGGAACCTGAAGCTCCTCATAGGTAAATATAAAAGAAACTATCATAATTTAATATGTTCTGTAGGGAGAACTAAGCGAGCAGGAACAGAGGCAAGGCAGGTTGTGAAGGAAAACAACCTTTATTGCTAACAGACAATATCAGGGCAACTCCGAACAGCAACAACAACATGTGCCGTCTGACAGCTGCTCATATAGGAGCTGTCAGATGGGCGGACCAATGGCGGGGCTGTATTCTCCCGCTGGCCAGCTGCTCGCGTCTTGGCCAATCAGGAGCGTTCTGCAGCCGGCACGTCTTCAGGCGTCATCGTAACCCCGAGGACTTAACATAATACTTAAACATATTGATAATATCTTTGGTAAAGGACTCTTCTTAGGGTGTGGAAAATGCAGCAAGCAAGGTATGTCAGTGCAAGCAAAGCACTTTTCCTCAAAATATTAAAACAGTTGAACATTTTAAGGCTTTGGCATAGCTCCAACAATGGCTTTCTCAGCAGTTTCATCAACTGTGTATATTCACAACAATTGTTAAGGCTTCTAGAGCAGTGATGGTGAACCTTTTTCCCCTCGGGTGCCGAAAGCGTGTGTGTGCCCACAACCATAATTTAATGCCCCCCCCACATACCCTGCCTCCCATGCATGCATGCACGACCCCCCCTCCACTGTTTCCCGACTTCTGGTGGGCCCAATAGGCCCGGTTTTCGCCCTCCCCAGGCTCCAGAGGCTTCCCTGGAACCTGGGGAGGGCAAAAATGCCCCCCGCCCCATGGCCCTCCGGAGGCCAAAAACGCCCTCCCAGAGCCTCCGCGCAAGCCGAAAATCAGCTGGCCAGCGTGCAAATGCACGCTGGAGCTGAGTTAGGGCAACGGCTCGCGTGCCAGCAGATATGTCTCCATGTGCCATAGGTTCGCCATCACGGTTCTAGGGGATGGAACTGCTAAAAATAAACAAGGAATTCTGATCACAGATCTTCAAAATCCAGCAGTTTGTGTCCTAAGAATAGTAATTATATATTTGGATAAATTTTAATTAATTTAAGATCATCTGAACATGATCTGACTGCTGAAATCTGACATGATGGGCATTCAGGTAAGCAATAAACATACCTCCTACTGAAATGTAAATAGCATTGTGGGTGGGTGTTGTTGTTGTTGTGGTTTTTTTTGTGGGTTTTTTTTTGGGGTGCACTACTAAGAAAAAAAATTCTCACCTGGCCTATTGCTATCTGCAAGAAAGTCTATGTTTAAGAGACATAGGGAACTTTCAGGGTTTTTTCCCCCTCTCTTGTAATTCCCTCTTGAAGAAAGTTTAGGTCGATGTTTAGAAGAAATATCCTCATATATAGAGGATCATATATAGAAACATAGAAGCATAGAATCATAGGGCTGAAAAAGACCTTAGAGGTCATCTGGTCCAACCCCCTTACCAAAACTACCATCCAGGACAAATGGTTGTCCAAACTTTCCTTGAAAACCTCCAGTGGAGAAGCAACCACAACTCTGGGAGGCAATTGCTGAATTACTCTCACTATCAAGAAATTCCTCCTTAGCTCCAGCTTGGAAATGCCTCTGACAAGATTCCATCAATTTGGTTTTTTTCCTACCCTCAGCTGTTATGGAGAATAAATTGACCCCTTCTTCTCTATGACTTCCCCTCAAGTATTGTAAGATTGCTGTTATATGTCCCCAGAATCTTCTCTTCAATAGGCTAAATCAGTGATGGCGAACCTATGGCATGGGTGCCAAAAGTGGCACGCGGAGCCATATCTGCCGGCACACCAGCCGTTGCTCTAGCTCAGCTCCAACGTGCATGTGCATGCATGCCAGCTGACATTTGGCTCGCGCAGAGGCTCTGGGAGGGTGATTTTGGCCTCCGGAGGGCCTCCGGGGTGGCAGGGGGAGCATTTTTGCCCTCCCCAAGCTCCAAGAAAGCCTCTGGAGCCTGGGGAGGGCAAAAATGGGCCTACTGGGCCCACTGGAAGTCAGGAAATGGGGGAGTGGGGGGGTCACGCACGCATGCGCAGGGGTGTGTGGCAAGTGGGGGGCTTTGAATTATGGGTATGGGCACGAGCATGTGATAGCCCGTGCGCGCACTATTTCAGCCCCTGAGGAAAAAAATGTTCGCCATCACTGGGCTAAATATACCTAGTTCCCTTAGCTATCCAACATATGATTAAACCCTTGCTAAGCCCTTACTCTGCCTCCAAAACATTTTTACTCTGATTTTTTTAATGAGACATTTACTATTTAACTTAGTATGATTTCAGCAGTCAGATCATGTTCGGGTAGATAAACAGGGATCTTTCTGAATTCAAATATCCAATAATGAGTAAGAAGAGAGAAAAAATGGACCCCAATCTCCATACTTTTTTTATTTTTTAGCAAAGATTTTGTCACTGATTCCAGATCTGTCAGTTATACCAGAACCCACTGATTTTCTTGAGTTGACTCAGTCATTGTTTCCAAATGGAATTTCTGAGCAATTTTGGAAGAAAAATATGGCCAAAGTTACTTTACAGTGGCAAGATGAAATGCCAAGTTAAAAAGTTATCCTTGGTTCTCACCATGCCCTTCAGATTTTAACATTAGATGCCCAAAATTTCTTCCAAGTAATACCATAGCATAAATCATGATGTACCATTTCTGCAGAGGGTCACATAGATAGAAGCAGACCTTGTCATACTTCTGACCTGGAGTAACAAAAGTGTTTTGATTTTATCTCCTTTCTAGTTTTTGATGGGGATAACTCTAAGTATGTTGTCGGGCTCTCTTTTGCATATGACATGAAGACTGATGGAACCATTTATTTTATTTTATTTTATTTATTTATTTATTTGTCAAACATGTACAGGATAGTAGTTGTTTGTATAAACATAACATAAGTAAAAAAAGTACCAATAAACGAGGACAGTAGGACAGTAGGACAGTAGGACAGGGACGGTAGGCACAGTGGTGCGCTTATACACGCCCCTTACAGACCTCTTGGAAATGGGGAGAGGTCTTCTGTAGACAGTCTAAGGTTAAAGTTTTGGGGGTTTGGGGAAGAAACCACAGAGTCAGGTAGTGCATTCCAGGCATTGATTACTCTGTTGCTGAAGTCGTATTTTCTGCAGTCGAGTTTGGAGCGGTTTACATTAAGTTTGAATCTATTATGTGCTCGTGTATTGTTGCGGTTGAACCATTCCATATTGTCTTGCCTTTTGTTTTTAACATTAGCCCAGATACAACATTTTCCCCTCTGTCCGGTGATTTTAAATCACACTGTTGGAGATGACCAGTCTGAGCCTGAGGGAGGTGTCAACTGCATCATCAATCATGCCCACAAGAGATCTAAATCCAGCCCACCTTGAATTCCTTCTACTCTTATCTCCCGCTAATTTCCCTTGGCCGTTAGTGGTTCAGATTCTTGTAGAGAGCTTAAGCTTGCAATAAATCTCTATGCCCATTTCAACGGTTTGGCTCTCCTGATTTTCCTGGCACTTGACACAGACAAGTTTGCATTTAACAGAATAACAGACTTGGAAGGGATGTTGGATGACTTCTGGACCAACCAGCTCAAGCAGGAGATCCTATACCCGTGATGGCGAACCTATGGCACGGGTGCCACAAGTGGCACGCGGAGCCATATCGGTGGGCACGCGAGCTCAGGTCCGGCGCGCATGTGCGCACTGGCCGGCTGATTTTCAGGCCTTCTGGGCCCACTGGGAGTCAGGAAACAGGCTGTTTCCAGCCTCCAGAGGGGGTGGGGAAGGCCGTTTTCTCCCTCCCCAGGCTCCTAGAAAGGCTCTGGAGCCTGGAGAGAGCAAAAAATGGGCGTGCCATTGCATGCTGGGAGTGGGGGGGGCATGCGCATGCACGGGGGTGCATGGAATTATGGGTGTGGGCACGCACACACGTGATCCCCCGCATCCCCCCCTTTTTGACATGCGAACCAAAAAAGGTTCGCCATCACTGTTCTATACCATTCCAGACAAGTGGCTGCCCAGTCTCTTTTTAAAAGCCTCCAATGATGGAACACCCATAACTTCTGAAGGCAAGCCATTCCTTTCTCCCCACCCTTTGTCTTGAAACCATTTATTGCAGGATATAGATAACAGGGATATCGAGGTGAAGATACAAAATACAAAAATGTCAACGCCTTTAAATAGACCATTGTTTCTATTCTTTATCAAAGCAATAAACATTTGCTTTGGAGAATAAAAATACATTCTATTACATAATCCTACACATTCTGCAAATACACAGACAATATATGCAGCCAATTATTCCTGATCATGTCATTTATTATACCTTAGACCAGGGGTGGCCAAACTACAGCTCTTTGAGGACCTGTGGACTTCAACTCCCAGAATTCCTGGCTGGCTCGGGAATTCTGGGAGTTGAAGTCCACAGATCCTCAAAGAGCTGTAGTTTGGCCACCCCTGCCTTAGACAATCAAAAGAACTATTTTGGATGATACTTTCCATTATTCTTTTACACACACACACACACACACACACACACACACACACACACACACACACAAACACACCTCTGATTTTTTAAATATAGATTTCCAGTGTGCCACACTTTCCAACCAAATTTATAGCTACTCTCTTACCCTTTATGTGGAAGGAACATTAAGTAGTATGAGCATTTACTTGATCTTGGGCAAAGCTACATGTTGGAAAAACTAATCTTAGAACATACCAACAACTGGAAGGTATACAACTATCATTCTATTGTAGTTAGTAAGTTATAGTGGGTCACTGAACTCTTATTTAAGAGGGAAAAGTGCCAGAGATTGGTCAGTCAATTTATATAGGGTCAGGGAGATTAAAGATGAATGTGTGTGTGTGTGTGTGTGTGTGTGTGTGTGTGTGTGTGTGTGTGTGTGTGTGCGCGCGCGCATACACACACACACACACACACACACACACACTCACATTCATCTTTAATTTCCCTTTAGCTTTGGTGGTCACCTCTTTCTTTGAAACATGTCGATTTAGTGCTTGTCATTGTTGGCAACTTTGCAAGTACAGTTACAGACATTTTAGTACTAGTTCCAACTACAGTTAGAGTACAGAATGTCTGTACCATTTTTTAAAATAATTGGCTAAAAGTAATTTAGAAGCTGGTCATCTCTTGAATTTCTGTTCACCCCTTTACTATTTACCATGCAAAAAGTAATAGACAACCCAAATCATGCACCAGTTCAAACCAGAATTTTGGTCTCTTTTCACCCAAGGCTCGGTATCCCTTATTCAGTGCATCAACATTAATAACAAATTATTTTAGATAAAAGATTAACAACTTGTTCACAGTGCTATTGATTTCAATTTCCCTATTATTTAGGGAATTCCTCTCTCTATCTCTCATCTCAACTGAATGTTCTCTACAGATTTGAGGGAGAAATTCATTTACTTTACATTTAAGAAGGAATCTACCCAATTAGCATTTCCTAAAAATACAATGCATATAGCTTTTGCTGGAGCAACCAGTCTGACAAAATGATAGATGATTGTCCACTGCAATTGCCCGAAATTTTTAAAGAAGATTAACTATTATTAAATACATTTTAATTAGATGTCTTACTTTTTCTTCAATACTTGTGGTGGATGGGATTCAATCTTTTGATCAGTGGGAACAGGAAATCAAGGTTCTTGCTATGGAGAACATAGGAAAGAAACATATATTAAATGGTATGTTTCTCCATGAATGTATATGTATATGTATATGTGTACACAAACACACACACACACCTCTAAATATGTGTGTGTGTGTGTTTGTGTGTGTGTGTCAGAGGCGGGTTGCTTACTTACCTTGCTGCCGGAGCCATGCGCGCGCATCTCCACGCTTGCGGGGGGAGCACGCTTGCTACACGTGCGCGCGCCCCCTCATGCGATTTTTCTTCTGCGCATGCGCGGAAGCAAAATCGCACCAAAATCTCGTGAGGGGACGTGCACGCGAGATTTTGGCGTGATTTTGCTTCTGCGCATGCGCGGAGGCAAAATCTCGCCAAAATCTCTCGTGCGCGCACGTCCCCTTGCGAGATTTTGGCCTGATTTTGCTTCCGCGCATGCGCAGAAGAAAAATCGACCCGAAATCACCAGGAAAAAATGGTGACGCACAGCAGTGGACCGGCAGAGAGGGCTCCAGAGCGGTTGGGCAATCTGCTGCCCGCTACTGGAGCTGCGCACTGGGCAGCTCCGGCAGGAACCCACCTCTGGTGTGCGTGTATGATATATATATCAGATATAAGTGATTGAAAAGCTATCCTGAAGCTTTATTTTTTAAAAGCCTGATTAAGATTTAAATAGGGATGACAGTGGTATGCTGCTGAAATGCAATTAACATTACAGACAATTTATTTTTTTCTTAGGGAACTTGGTATATGGGTCTTCAGTATAAATTGTCCTCTCTGCTCATTAGCCAAATATCTGTCAGTTGATTGCTTCTAATCAAGAAAACCCAAGGCAAAGTGTGCTAGCAGAATTAAATTTTTTGCTTAAAAATGTTTTAAAGAGTTAAGTAGATACCTCTCGGTCATTAAAATGACTAAAATCACTTGGAATAGGATAAATACAATTTGTGAATCTTTTCTAAAGAAAAATTCAGAGTCAGAACAACATACAAAAAATAATAATTATCCATGGTGCGTTGTTTGAGAATGCATAGACAGAGATGTAGAATACAAGAGATAATTAGAAGGTTGGTAAGAAGAAGACATTTGTAAAAAAAAATGTGATCAAAATAACTTCAAATAAATACTAGCAGTAGTTTTACCTTGTGATTATATAAACAATGAGTAGAGGTGGCCTACAGGTACGGCAAACTTTATTCAGCAAGAAATATTTGAATTTGAATGTAAATACTTTATCTGGCCCAGTGTGATTAAATACACAAGGAATTTATCTCTGGTGCAGGAACTATTCAGTACTTAAAAGATGCATAGCATAATGTAGCCAATTCTCCTTTTTAAAATATTATTTTGCCTTATATGATTAACCCTCTACTTTTTTGCACATGCAAAGGCATTTTTTAATGTCTTGTTAAAATACTGACTGGTCACTTTTCTATCCTAGAATATCTTGACATATTTTATTTTTATTTATTTATTTTTGTCAAGTACATGTTGGTAATATAACATTGTTTATATATATAAGATGAGTACTGATAAGAGGGAACATTAGGACAGGGACGGTAGGCACACTGGTGCACTTATGCACGCCCCTTACTGACCTCTTAGGAATCGGGTGAGGTCACCAGTGGACAGTCTAAGGGTAAAGTTTTGGGGGTTTGGTGACGAAACCACAATGTCAGGTAGTGAGTTCCAGGCATTTACCACTCTGTTGCTAAAGTTGCTAAAAAATCAACAAATGGCTGATTCATTACCTTGGTTTCCTTGTGTATGAACTATTTATTTGGAGACAATGGAAAACAGACATTGTTTGACCCTGCAACTGTGTTCCAACCTTTCATATGCATCTCAAGACTGTTTTTCAACAAGCAATCTACCAATCACTTCCATTATGGACCTCTTCCTATCTCCAAACCTATAAATCTTCTCTGCCCACCCTTCAGCCATTCAATAACCATTCTGCCACGAGATGTGCAATTTTCATTCCCAGTTTTTATTCACCCTCAACGGTTGTTTATCCTAGATCTCCTTCTCAGGCACTGCCAATCACTTGATTTCCCTCCAAAGTGACAATGAACTATAGATTTCTCATGCCTTGGTGGTACTCTGGAACAACATCAGAATAAGGAACAAAATATTACTTTAACAGTATCCCTAAGGCTAAATTCCATCTTTTGTACTTAAGGGCTGAAGAATGATGAAAACGAACAAAGGTAACAATGCCAGGTCATGTTAGTGCCATGTTATGCTAACATTGGTTCAGAGACAACTGAATTAATTTAAGACTTCAGACAAAAGATTGAGCATTTCTGGATTTAGTTTTCATTCTCGTACTGCATGAAAATGTTATACAACTTCTTTATTGTTTACATTTTGCAAGCTAAATATTGAACCTGGCTTGTACGAACAAATACCAGCTTTACTGAGAAAAGGTTTGAAAACACTTTGAAATATTGTGAAGCATTGTGTCATTTTCGTCAGAAGCAATATACTGTATTACACACATTTGAGAATGAAAACCAAACTCAGATTGGCCTGTCCTATGTTTAATTTTCTATTGTTTCACTCCCTCTCTCATCTTTATTGATATGCCAGGATTTATTTTCAAATACCAGGAGGTGCATGCTGTTAACTGAAAGCTTATTAAGTTATTAGCAATTCCTTACACACTGTTAACTTCTTCACCTCTGCGTTTTCAGATATGCAAAACTTGGTTGCATATGTCCTACAAAATGACACTTTTGGTTGGTCAATTACAAAGTCCCCCCCTTAAATGTCCTTAGAGCATCACAATATGAACCTTGTGGGAGTGTTTATGATACAAAGGAAGGCGGAAGAGAGTGGGAGAGGAAGATAAATCTTATTGTACATTGACCCTTACAAAAGGAAATAAAATTAAGTAATCTATAAAATATAAGTTGAATTTCAGCTTTGACATGATATACACATATACATATATGGGAGTGTGTATATAAAGTATGTTTATCATGTCAAAGCTGCAACTGAACTTATATTTTATATCTATCTATGTCTACATCTATCTATCTCTATCTCTACTTCTACCTCTACCTCCGTCATCTATGTATCTGAAATATTATCTCAATTTAATTAATTTAAATAGACTTTAAATTAATTTATTATCCTAGCTGCACCAATTTAGATAATTTTTTTCAGTAAAGTTGTTAAGCTTGCTTAAACTTTTTTAAAATGAGTAATGATTTAGGTTTAACCAAGTGTGAGAAATTTGGGACAAATTGGGAAGATGTTTGTCAAGACAGGGAGGAAGTTCAATTGGGTGCCAGCATCTAGTTGAACAAATTTGTAACTGAAAAAGTTAGAAAAGCAATGAAAATGGGTTGTTCAGAACTCCTAAGGTTATTTGGAGTAAGTACATACAGAGATCTGCATTCAGTTTTGGTCGCCACGATGTAAAAAAGATGTTGAGACTCTAGAAAGAGCGCAGAGAAGAGCAACAAAGATGATTAGGGGACTGGAGGCTAAAACATGAAGAACGGTTGCAGGAACTGGGTATGTCTAGTTTGATGAAAAGAAGGACTAGGGGAGACATGATAACAGTGTTCCAATATCTCAGGGGTTGCCACAAAGAAGAGGGACTCAAGCTATTCTCCAAAGCACCTGAGGGTAGAACAAGAAGCAATGGGTGGAAACTAAACAAGGAGAGAAGTAACTTAGAACTAAGGAGAAATTTCCTGACAGTTAGAACAATTAATCAGTGGAACAGCTTGCCTCCAGAAGTTGTGAATGCTCCAACACTGGAAGTTTTTAAGATGTTGGATAACCATTTGTCTGAAGTGGTGTAGGGGTTCCTTCCTAAGCAGGGGGTTGGACTAGAAGACCTCCAAGGTCCCTTCCAACTCTGTTATTCTATTCTATTCTATTCTATTCTATTCTATTCTATTCTATTCTATTCTATTCTATTCTATTCTATTCTATTCTCACAGGAAGAATCAGAGGCTTGTTGACAATGTGAAGCACAGGATAAAACAAGAAACTTCTTATTTAAAAGCAAGGGTATATGTTGGCTGTTTAATGGAAGGGCCTTTTTTCTTGGGACACTGCTCTCTGGAATATTGACTTCCTTGAACTTTGTTTGAGACACATAGATTGGACAGTTCTTCAAGATTTAAAATTTCACCCAAGCCTTCCCAGTCTGACTTTGAAGTCTCTCTCTCTCTCTCTCTCTCAATCTCTCTCTCTCTCCCTCTCCCTCTCTCTCTCTCTCTCCCTCTCCCTCTCCCTCTCCCTCTCCCTCCCTCCCCAATACAAATTTTAAATTAAAGATAAGACAAATGAACACATTGATTAGGCAGTCCCTGAAGACTTATAGTTTCACTCAGTTGTTCCCAGTGTGGATTTGGAGTGTGTGTGTATGTGTGTGTGTGTGTTTGTTTGTGTTTGTGTATACAGAATACAAATTCTGGGTTACAACAAAGTTTCCTTCTTTCCATAATTACCCTTTTAAATTAATAAATCTGTAAAAGTCATCCGTTCATTTTTTTCTTTCTTTTTCAGCAAAAAAAATAATAATCCATAAAGGGGTTTCTGGTTGCTAATAAATATAGTAGTTAATCTACCTCTAGCAAACAAAATAATTTTGCCATCTCTGTTAGATCCCTTATCATCACCAACAATTTCAGCCTCTTTCCATTTTTGTGTACATAACTGTCTCACAGCAGTGATGATATATAAACATAATCTACTGTACCTTGGCTTCTTTGAGTCTGTCCATTCATCACAACAAAAACAGCGCTGATTTCAGTCCAATTTTAGTATTTAAAATTCCTTGTATCAATATATGTATTTCAAGCCAAAATGTTCTGGCTTTCTTACAAGTCCACTAAGAATGATAAGAAATGACCATACTTTCCAAATTCCCAACATAAATTTGAAGTGCCTTTCTTTATACATCTTGGATAACTGTCTGTAGAGATTCTCAGTCATCCAGCTCATAGTTGTCTCAAAAGTGCTTTTTGAAAAGGTAACTGGACTGGTGTTGTTGTTTTCCTTGAGGAAGACAAAGAAAACATTTCATTTTTCATCCAAGAAGCTTCATCAGTTAAGATGGCAGAGAAGAGGGGATGGAATGATAGGTACTGACAGTTGAGACTGGATGGTGAGGGGATGGAAGGATAGATTCTGATCGGGGAGGGGGGAGGGGAAATGCATTTTATCTTGGATGTTATAAAATTATAATTGAACATTATAAAATTATCTTGGAATTTTTTTCTGGAGTCCTATAACAACAGTACATCATTTTATAAAAAGTCTCTATTAATCTTTATTAAAAGGACTAAATATGTAATATAATATAATGTCACATAACATAACGTAACATAACATAATATAATATACAGTATATACAAAGATGGAAAAACAACCTTTGAAATACCCATAGTGGAAGAATGATTGGTGAAGATGAATTTGTAGAGAAGACAGAATTGACTTGTTTGATTAGGAAAAGACAATAACTGCACTTCTAAGTGACTGGAAATTTTTTACGGACTTCTTGCTGAAAACAGAAACAAACATTAAGTTGTGATTTAAAGGTTTGATGATTTGACAGGGAAGAATATGAGCACAAGGGAGCCATGATGTAACCTTAGGCAATAAAATATAAATGCATTTTTAACTGCTGTAAAGAAAATTGGAAGCCACTCCCTTTTTAATTTGTTTTGCTTTGATTTCTGTAAAAAAAAGCATAGGGTTAGGTATGTAGGTAGATGATAGATAGATAGATAGATAGATAGATAGATAGATAGATAGATAGATAGATAGATAGATAGATAGACAGACAGACAGACAGACAGACAGACAGACAGACAGACAGACAGACAGACAGACAGACAGACAGACATAGATATAGATCAGTGATGGCGAACCTATGGCACGGGTGCCACAGGTGGCACGCGGAGCCACATCTGCCGGCACGCGAGCCATTGCCCTAGCTCAGCTCCAGTGCGCATGTGCGTGCCCGCCAGCTGATTTTTGGCTCGCGCGGAGGCTCTGGGAGGGCAATTTCGGCCTCCGGAGGGCCTCCAGGGTGGCGGGGGGAGTTTTTTCACCCTCCCCAAGCTCCAAGAAAGCCTCTGGAGCCTGGGGAGGGCGAAAATGGGCCCACCGGGTCCACTGGAAGTCGGGAAACAGGGGAGTGGGGGGGTCACACATGCATGTGCAGGGGGTGGGGCAAGTGAGGGGCTTTGAATTATGGGTGTGGGCACGCACGCACGTACAATAGTGTGCACGTGCACTATTTCGGCACCCGAGGAAAAAAAGGTTCGCCATCACTGATATAGATATAGATATAGATATAGATAGATAGATAGATAGATAGATAGATAGATAGATAGATAGATAGATAGATAGATAGATAGATAGATAGATAGATAGATAGATAGATAGATAGATATAGTCCCACACTGTGGAAAATGTCATAAATAACATTTTCAGTGTCATTGTAACTTTGAACTCTTACTATGTGAATGGTTGTAAATTAAGGATTATCTGTAAACTATCTTACTATAGGTCATCACATCATTTTGTTAAAACTGTAATTTTTGGAATGAAGCACAGTGTCTTTTGGAATACTAGTGCTATTAAATTTATACTATAATCTCTTGAAGAAAGGTTTTACAGCTGGATTTTAAGATGCTGGGAAAAAGTGATGTCCTGTTAGCTTACTGTTCTGCCTACACTGTAAATCAATTCAGATTTAAGAGGCAAAACGTGAATCATAATATACGTTGGTGTGCATGCTATTGATATGCACACATACATAATCTAATCTGGATTAATGTGTAGCCCTATCAAAAATGCTGATTGTCAGAAATACATTTACTCTCAAATGAGTTTAAGATAGATTTCCTACAAAATAAGTACAGATGAATTGCACTATGAAACCTAATTGTAACGCAAATTCATCCTGAGTATTAAAACATAATTTTCTACTGATGTTCAGTCTCTTACTCTTTTAAAGCTAATGAAGACAAATATTCCTTAGCCAGGAGTTTGACACAATATAGCAGCATGCTAAATATAACAAAATTCAAGTGATTCAATTACTGTTCCATTTTTTCCATTACTGTTATAAAATAGATATTCTCCATTCTGTACACATGATTTTGAGTTCTACTTCCTAAATGCAGAATGTAAGTTTAATAAATATCTACTTTGCAACAATACTGGGGAAAAAATATTGGAACAATAGCTGACTCACCAATGCAATGTAAATAGAAAAAAAAGTCAGATGCAATTTATGCAACACTGAGAAAAGTACAGTATCCAAGTTGCACAAAAAGTAAATACCATTTTTAGGAACCCCTGCCCAGTTCCTTGCCCATTTCCAGGCAGCACAGTTTAAGAAGGAATCAGATAAGTTAGAACAAGTTTTTAAAAAAAGGTACTGAGAATAATCAGCAAAGGAGAAGCAAATTTCTGTGAAGATCTACTCTTCCAGAGGGTAGAACAGAGAATAATAATTTAGCTTATTACAAGGCAGATTCCATCAACCACTTTGGATTTTGAGAAAGAAAGAAAGAAAGAAAGAAAGAAAGAAAGAAAGAAAGAAAGAAAGAAAGAAAGGAAAGAAAGAAAGAAAGAAAGAAAGAAAGAAAGAAAGAAAGAAAGAAAGAAAGAAAGAGAAAGAAAGAAAGAAAGAAAGAAAGAAAGAAAGAGAAAAAAAGAAAAAAAGAAAAAAAGAAAAAAAGAAAAAAAGAAAAAAGAAAAAAGAAAAAAGAAAAAAAGAAAAAAGAAAAAAAGAAAGAAAGATAAAGGAAGGAAGGAAAGGAAAGGAAAGAAAAGGAAGGAAGAAGTAAGTGATGGTATTTCTTCATTGGATGCTTCTAAGAGAGGTCTAGAAAGCCATATTTTGGAGATGTTTCAATATATTTACAAATTACCGTATTTTTCGGAGTATAAGACGCACCTTTTTCCTCCCTAAAAGTGGCTGGAAATTCAGGTGCGTCTTATACTTCGAATGTAGCTTTTTTTTTCCAGCCCTAACTAGGTGCTAACAGATCTTCCCAGCTCTTACCTTGCAGGCTTTTTCATTGTTACTCTCTCCAAAGAATGTTTTTCCAGCCCTAAGTCTTTGCAGGGTTTTTTTTCATTGCTCTACTTGCTCCAAAGAAGTTGTTTTCTAGCCCTAACCAGGTGCTAACGATCTTCCCAGCTCTTACTGGCTTGCAGGCTCTTTCATTGTTATTCTCTCAGAAGGTTTTTTTAAGTCCTAACCAGGAGATAAAATAATGTGCTGCAGCTGCTCCGAATAAGTTTTTTTTTTAGCCCTAACCAGGTGCTAACAATCTTCCCAGCTCTTACTGGCTTGCAGGCTCTTTCATTGTTACTCTCTCAGAAGAAGGCTTTTTTAAGTCCTAATCAGGAGATAAAATAATGTGCTGAAGCTGACCAGACTAAGGACTCTAGCCAGATGAATACCTGGTAGGCAGATTTCCCCCCCTATTTTCCTCCCCAAAAACTAAGGTGCGTCTTATACTCCGGTGCGTCTTATACTCCGAAAAATACGGTATACGTATAAATTTATCGATGTATAGTCCTGCACTGAGCAGCAAATTGGACCTGAAGTTCCAAATATTCCTTTCCAGCTTTATACAGCTATAACGCATGAAGAATGTTAACCCTAGGTATGCATTTTAGAAGATTTGAACACTATCCCCTAATCCTGCCTTACTTACTGTACATACATTCAGTTTGATGTCTGAAGGAGAACAGAATTCCCATTTGCTTGTATATGATGAAACCATATTGCAGAATCTGTAACCCCAGATACTTCAGATTAACATATCTGATAGTCATCCAAATGGCAACACAACTTTCCTTCTGACTTCCAACTTGAACACAATGAAATCAGAGAGAGTGGATGGCAAAGCAAACATGTGCCTTTAGTCTTCACTTTCAGGACTTAGTGAATATTGGAAGTGAGATATAGTCTCTAATCCAGTGGAATTAAGACACTTTTGAAAAACAAAATACCTAGATATTGTCTAGGTATCTGGAAACAACCTGGAGAGATATATCTATTTGGTTGAATGAGGATTAATCCAATGCAACTAAGGGGCAGAATCCCACCATTTCTTTTTATCAAGCTTCAATGTAGCATAAAATGGACATTTGTTATGCACCCAGTCCATCAATACTCACAAAGTGATAGCTCTTCAAAGTTGATCAGGAAGTAGATTCAACAAGAAGATTAGAACTAAATTTTGTTGAGCCAAGCTATAATAATAGAAAATCTGATTGCAATTTTCTTTCCTCATTTTGAAACAATCCTTTTTATTACATATATAAAATCAATGAATAATATCAATGGATTTCTTTTGAAATAATTTAAGAAATTAGCGTGTGAACTCAGGAAACAAAATTCCACGTGTAATCCAAATGGAATTTACTTGCTGTGGTGTGGAGTAGAAGGTAAACTTTGCTGAAAATATCAAGTCAATCTATGTGCAAAAAGCAAAGTTATGATTATGACAAGGGATAACAAATGAAAGAGATGCTATGAGCAAAATGCCAGTAAAATATGAAATATGATTTTTTAAAATGTTATATGTTTGAAAGGAATAGAACACTTACTTCTTTTCTGCTCTTTCTTAACGGTTAGTATTTTTCATTTATTTTTATAGCTGATGCTGAAAACAATACCTGCTTTTCATTCTGTTTGCATGAATGTGCTTTCTTGGAATTAAGAATACAATCATGCTGCAGAATAAATTAAACCCAGAGGAAACACTGAAGAGAATTTTTTTTTGAGGCTCTGACACTTGTTTAGAATAACACCATACCTTGTATTGATGTAGTAGCAATGGCAAACACTAAAACTCAGAAAGCTCAAACTGCCCAAAGAGCTGCTGATTCAGTTCTACAGAGGAATTATTGAGTCTGTCATCTGCACCTCTATAACTGTCTGGTTTGGCTCTGCAACCCAACAAGACAGACACAGATTTCAATGGATACTTAGAACTGCAGAAAAAAAATTGCTACCAACCTGCCTTCCATTGAGGATCTGTATACTGCACGAGTCAAAATGAGGGCTGTGAAAATATCTACAGACCCCTCACATCCTGGACATAAGTTTTTTTCAACTTCTACCCTCAAAAAGACACTATAGGGCACTGCACACCAAAACAACTAGACACAAGGACAGTTTCGCCCCGAATGCCATCACTCTGCTTAACAACTAATTCCCACAACACTGTCAAATAATTTACTAAGACTGTATTACTATTATTCTTCTCTTCCTTACTAGTATCTATCTCTTTCCACTTATACTATAACCATGTTGCTTGTATCTTTCAATTATATTGTTTTTATTTGTTTCCCTGTACGATTTGATAGCTTATTAGTAACCTTGACTATCACTGTGTTATATCTTTTTATCCATAATGAATTTATTTTATTCTCCTTATGTACACTGAGAGCATATGCACCAAAGACAAATTCCTTGTGTGTCCAATCACACTTGACCAATAAAGAATTCTATTCTATTCTATTCTATTCTATTCTATTCTAATATAGTTTTCGTGAACCTTAAAATTAGAAGTCTGTTCCAGCATTGAAAGAGAAACTGGGTATCCATTGTTCAATGAATAATAATATATCCTGAGAATAATTTAATTCTCAGGGTAGTTCACATTTTAAAAGAGGAAATACCAAAGATAAATGAAATTCATATAAATAAATCAGAACAATTTTAAAACTAAGCCTAGAAGTCCAGTTCCATCCATGGAACATCAATAATGTCAAGATAATCATGTTGCTATATATGTTGATGGCTGCAAGAATTCTATAAACCCAGAAATGGGAAGAAACACTAATTTACACGGAGCAGTAATGGTGGAAAAGATGATGGAACTCATAGAGATGATCAAGTTGACTGCACTAATTAGGGACAAGAATGTAAATAGTTTTGTAAATAGGCTACTAGAATGTAAATAGGCTACTAGAAACCACGTCTAGACTTTCTGTATGAAAGAGAAAAACTTTTGACTTTGTTTTTTGATAGTTAAGAGGGTTACTGCTATAAAAATGGTTAAGAGTAATATCTGGTATAACTAAGAAGTTGGTGCTATATCTTACTGCACTGAAAAAAGTTGGAAGTTACTGCTCTGTTGTTTCTTTTTTTATTGATTTTCCCCCATCCCTTGCTCTTTGTCCTCTATCCCCTTTCCTTTCCCTTTTTCAATTGTTTTTATTTCTATTTGTATATAATTAAAAAACCTTTTAATAAAAGTATATTTTAAAAAAGAGCAAGATAATAGAATAGAATAACAGAGTTGGAAGGGACCTTGGAGGTCTTCTAGTCCAACCCCCTGCTTAGGCAGGAAACCCTACACAACTTCAGACAAATGGTTATCTAATATCTTCTTAAAAACTTCCAGTGTTGGAGCATTCACAACTTCTGGAGGCAAGTTGTTCCACTGATTAATTGTTCTAACTGTCAAGAAATTTCTCCTTAGTTCTAAGTTGTTTCTCTCCTTGATTCGTTTCCACCCATTGCTTCTTGTCCTGCCCTCAAGTGCTTTGGAGAATAGCTTGACTCCCTCTTCTTTGTGGCAGCCCCTGGAATATTGGAACACTGCTATCATGTCTCCCCTAGTCCTTCTTTTCATTAAAGTAGACATACCCAGTTCCTACAACCGTTCTTCATATGTTTTAGTAGCAGTAGCACAGATAGTAGTCACAAAAGAAAGCATGAGATTCTGCCTTTTTTTACATGTGTGGTGGATGAGTTAAATTGCATGATAGTGGCCACCATCTTCGCTTTTAGATCTACCCTGTCCCTAGAAAACCCTGCTCGAAGGCAGAAATATCTTGAAGACCAGTTAAAAACAATTGTCTGAAGGTAAGTGTTAATATTCTACAATAAAAGACTTTTTTTAATATATAGAAGTCATACAGGTCTTTCTGGGGAAATCTTCCATCCTTGGATGCCAGGATTGAAAAAGCTTTGGATAGCCTGGACAGTCAAAGCAGATCCGTTGCCAAAATTTATAAAATATAATTGTCACAGGTTGACTTGTCCAGGAGCATATAGACAATCCATCAACCAGTGCCTTGTCTTGACTAAACAGTAGCAAGTCTTAAACATTCCTACTTCTTTAATTTAAGTGAAATGGGAAAGTGGTGCAATTTTGCCATTCAAGTGGCTAATAAAAAACAAGGAATGGTAATAAACTAGTTAACTAATGAAGCTTTATTGGAAGCAACCCAATCTCCTTAAAAAAGAAGAAATTAGCCTCTTTTTGAATGTGCTTTCAACATCCAAAGTTTTCACCTGGTGACTAAAACGTTATTTGTGAGAGCATTCCATTTGCTGTGAATTGAGGGACTCGGGAAGCTTTTGGACAGTTACAGACTTCCAGGGTTCCTAGTTAGCTTAACATATAGTACATTATCACATATTTTAAGTAATACAGGCTTCCAAAGACCAAATGTTTTGGCCTGTCCATGCATCAACTTCTTTGGATCTCTTCAAGTATTAAATACCTTCTAAAAAGTTGCCTGCTTATATCTACTAAAATTGTCTTTCTTCATAGTTATTACCGTATTTTTCGGAGTCTAAGATGTATTTCCCCCCCCCAAAAGAGGGTGAAAATTTGGGTGTGTTTTATACACAGAATGTAGCCCCACCCATGCACCCCTACCCTTTGGACTCTGCCTCACAGCAATTTGCCTCCTTGCAGCAAATCTGACGAGAGCAAAATAGCTCGAAATAGATCTATAATAGTCTCCCTTTATTTTCATTTATCAGCAAAAAAAATGTTACACATATAGACAATATAGTGATGTTTCCTTCTATACATCAGGATGACTCGACAGAATCAACATATATATGTTTACATGTTACACATGTTACACAAAATGTTACACACATAGACAATATAGTGATGTTTCCTTCCATACACCAGGATGACTCGACAGAATAAACATATATGACCCTTTCCTGGTGAAGAGCTGATAGGGAAGAGAACCTTGTGGCCTAGAGGTTAAACTTCTGCCTTACAAGCAGACTGCCCAGGTTCAATTCCCACTACGGGTATGGCTATCTGACGAGAGCAAAATAGATCTATAATAGTCTCCCTTTATTTTCATTTATCAGCAAAAAAATGTTACAGACACACACACACACACACACACACACACACACACACATTGCAATCTTGCTCTAAAGTGCAATAAAATGTATGATAATAACATTTTAAGGTCTCTCTATGCAAAACTACAAACACATTATGCTAAATATTCTGATCATCTGAAACAAGTAAAGAGAAGAGAAAACTTTTAAAAATGCCACAGATCAGAGTGGCATCAATGTGACCTGAATAACCCTAAAATATCCATTTATATTCCTTCCCGGCTACCTTTTAGTTTATGAGTGGGAGACTATTACATCTCTAATATTCTTTGGTACGCTTGTGCAGTGATCCGGATTCAAAGGGGGAAATATGATTTGCAGCATGCAAGGGTGTTGGGGTCACCTCTGTCCTTAAAGATGCTGCATCTTTCTCTGGGATCACCACTTGATTTAATTTGATTTAAAGGAGGTGCCAGCAAGGGCAATATGACAGGCTCTAAATCACCTTTTCCCCTTCAAATCTGGGATTGCTGTAGAGTCCTTTTCTTTTGTTGTTGTTATTCCTTTAAAATGCAAGAACATCAAGTGAAGAATGCAAGTGAAGCAAAATTGTGCTCTATAAGCAATTTGCTTACAGCTTGATAAAAACCTTGAACTAAATCCCTTCCATCTTCCACATCTAACTTGACAAAAAAAAGCTAAGTATGACTTGAATATAATACATCTGATCATGCAAGCCTATGAATAATTACTTATAGATATAAGTCTCTCCAAGTTCTATGATTTGTATAGGCAGCATTTCAGCCCCTTGAGACTTTTTGCACATAGCCTGAGATAAATTGAATTTTATAAGCTTATTAAACGCTGTGTGTATTCATTTAACTTGAGCATTTTAGCTTTTTTTCGGTGAAGAGGGCAGGTTATTTAAAATATGTGTGCTAAATAAAATGATCATGTTGGAAGGAAAATTCATCTGGTTCAATTCTAAGCTGGGAGAAAGATGCTGGAAATAAAATGGAGGCTGGAGGCTGATTGGAAAGAAAGTTCATTTATTGATGAACAAAACCACCAGGGTTTGTGGTTCTGGGGCAGCTGACAAAATGGAATTGAGAGTGGGTGTGTTTTTATACCTCCTGGATTCCTATGGGGTCATGTAGGGGTCATGGCTGGCTCTATAGGCAAAAGGGGAAATGTAAATCCTAAGTGTTTGAGCTAATTTTGTCAACCTTCTGTTGTTGCTTATCTGAGTTTCTGTCTTGACCCAATCTTTCTGAATGAATTACCAAATCTGCATTTCTAAAAGCTGGCCTCCTCAGTTTCTGCTTGGGGCAGGGAAACTGAGCCGAGGTGGTGCAGCGGTTAGAGGCAGGTGCTGCAGGCCACTTTAGCTGACACTGATCTGCAGGTCAGTGGTTCAAATCTCACCGGCTCAAGGTTGACTCAGCCTTCCATCCTTCCAAGGTAAGTAAAATGAGGACCCAGATTGTTGGGGGCAATGTAAATATACATTGCTTACTGGTGTAAACCGCTTAGAGAGTGCTTGCACTGTGAGGCGGTATATAAATCTCACAAAATAAATAAATAAAATAAAATAAACTGGGGCTGGTTTCTGCTTCCCTTAAGATTTTTTTTCATTTCTCCTTTAGGGAAAATATTTTATCCTGCCTTGTTAATATTTCTCAAAATATTTCACTTTTCGGGGGGTGGGGGCTTCCCACAATTAGGTATGATGAATTGCTTACATGGAATTTCTTTTGCAAATAGAGTAACTGTTTTATTCTCATAAACAATTAGCCAGACAAAGTAAGCACACATAAATAACTTTAATATAAAGAGGAATACTTGGCTTTGAATTAAACCGTTTTATCATACTTGCCGCTTTTCATCAATGTTGCCTCTTTTAGTAACATTTCCCACTTGCTAACTCTGATACGAAAGCCCCCTTTTTTAACACTCAAAAAAGTATAACTCCCCCCCCCCCATTAAAAATGCTGCTAAATAGATGCTTTCAAAGATTCTGAATTGGTGAACAAAAGAAATAGATAGCCTCTGGCAACTGCTGTTCAGCCCTACCAGGGTGGGCAAATCGTCTTCATGAAAATAAAGTGGCCAATTTCACAGAATTTTATACAGAACTTTAAGTTCTGGCTTTAATTAGTCCGTGCGTTCCTGCACAGTTAATTTGTGATTCAAATCTGCAAAACAAAGTGATTCTGCTTTTAAAGCTAGAGTGAATTTTCCTTGTAGCAAAACACAGGAGTGATAGAATGAACGCTTTAGCATTTATAATATCAGATTGTTTTTTCCTGCCTGTTCCCAATTTCAGATAATAAAGAGAAATGGTATATGCAACAGATGGTGAGCGTGTTTTCATTGCTATTAACAAGTGTCTTCTTCTGACTTAAGTCATGTAAAAATTGCATGAAGGAAGGAAGGCTTTGAAGCAAACAGCTTAATCCCATTACTCGATCCAATGGCAATAAAAACATTCTCTATGTATACCAAAAGAACACTATTGTTAGGTCAAAGAATTGCAGCCAAATGTTTCATATCTTGGGCCCCCATAAAAACTTTTAAAGGGACAAGAAGTCTGGAAAATATGTGAATAAGTTATCAATCTTCTTAGCAAGAACCAGGTGTATTCCGCTAATCAGTAAGGCAGCTTTTTGGAGGACTCAAAGCCTCTGAAAGAGTAGAGTAATTAAAAACAGATTTTGTACACTTGAAACCTAAAGGTTAATGTTAATGAAATGGCTGAATACTGATAATAGCAAATAAGTCTCTAACAAAATGTGCACAAATGATTTTCTTTTGAATTTCAAAATGTGAGACATCGGAGTCATGCAGAAAAGATGTAAACCTGTGGGGAAGAGATACATGGAAAAACAATACAGAAGTTCCAACACAAGTGATAATTCATTGTCCCATAGGTTTTTTTTAAAGATCATTTAAAAAAAGGTTCTTTTTATTTTTCCCTTTAAGTTTATAAGATTAGGATAAACCTCAAGAAGATAAAGGAAAACAAGATATTTCAAGAATTTCATGAGGTAATTAAAAGTTTGTATTGTATTGTATGTATTTATTATATTATATTATAATAGTATAGTATAGTATAGTATAGTATAGTATAGTATAGTATAGTATAGTATAGTAGTATAGTATAGTATAGTATATTATTATATTATATTACATTACATTACTATATTATATTATATTATATTATATTATATTATATTATATTATATTATATTATATTATATTATATTATATTATATTATATTATATTATATTATATTATATTATATTATATTATATTATTATATTATATTATATTATATTATATTATATTATATTATATTATATTATATTATATTATATTATATTATATTATTATATTATATTATATTATATTATATTATATTATATTATTATATTATATTATATTATATTATATTATATTATATTATATTATATTATATTATATTATATTATATTATATTATATTATATTATATTATATTATATTATATTATATTATATTATATTATATTATATTATTATATTATATTATATTATATTATATTATATTATATTATATTATATTATATTATATTATATTATATTATATTATATTATATTATATTATATTATATTATATTATATTATATTATATTATTATATTATATTATATTATATTATATTATATTATATTATATTATATTATATTATATTATATTATATTATATTATATTATATTATATTATATTATATTATATTATATTATATATTATTATATTATATATTATTATATATTATTATTATATTATATTATATTATTATATTATATTATCATATAATATTACATTACATTACATTATATAATTATAATTATAATATATTATCTCTCTCTCACACACACACACACACCTCTCTCTCTCTCTCTCTCTCTCACACACACACACACACACACACACACACACACACACACACACACCACAAAGAAGGAGTAAACCTATTTTCCAAAGCAGCAGAAGGCAAGACAAACTGATCAAAGAGAGAAGCAACCTAGAACTAAGGAGAAATTTCCTGACAGTAAGAGCAATTAACCAGTGGAATGGCTTGCTTTTGGAAGGTATGTGGGCTCCACCTCTGGAGGCTTTTAAGAAGCGACTGGACAGCCATTTATCTAAAATGGTATGGGGTCTCCTACTTGAGCAGGGAGTTAGACCACAATACCTCCAAGGTCCCTTCCAACTGTTATTCCGTATTCTGTATATTCCTCTGCACATACAGAGATGCAGTTTATGTACATGCAATTGGATTCAGAGATTTTGTCCTATGATTTAAATATGTACAATTAAAAAGAAAACTTCAGTAGCAATGTCCATTTAGAGGCATAGGGGTCACAAACAACCATTAAAGGACCTTCAAGAGACACCAACAAATTCTCGTTTCTAAACTGACAAAAGGGAACTAATTATAGCATTTAATGAATTTCAGGTTAGATTTAAATTAAACACTCTATTGCTCTGATTTGATCTCTTTTTCTCTCTCTTTTTTCTCCCCTACAATTTGGAATCTACTTCCCAGTATTCTGATTAAAGGCTAAGTGCAGTTCTTGGCTTCCCAAAAGTTGGCGCCCCTTCTGTACATTTTTGAGTCACATTCATTATTTACCTGATTGTTTCAGCAAAGACTAACTCCAACTTCTTCCTGCAATGTTCTGGAAGCTAGCCTTTGGTGTCATTGAAATAAAAAAGAATGGAATGCCACTAGCCCAGTTAAGAGTAATTAATCTTGAAGACTGTGACCACTACAGAGAGAGATGTGAGGAGACACATTGTCCTTCAGATATATTCAAACTCCAAGATAATGCACTGGGCTGGTGATTTCAAACACAAATATAAAATGCATGAGATACTTTGTGGTGCAGTGAAGTAGAAAGGTCTTATCGGCAGTAGTTTGTGATGGTACTATCACACATGAGCAGGAATTACTTAAGCACAGCATTTCGGCTTTTTCAACTGGTCTTGCGTAGAAAGCAGTGACTTTGACAATTCCTGACATTCAAGAGCCCTCTCCTTACCTTTACATTAGTTGGCGCTGAAGAAGAAAAATCATTCTGAAGCAAAGGGTATAGGAAAAGGGACAAAGAAAATTAATGGTATGTGATAATGATCAGAATGGTGAGATGTAGTGGATAAAACATAGCAAATTATGTCTGCACACAATGAATCACAGTGTTCATTGAGTGACTTTGTTCTAGTCAATAACACTTAACACAACCCACTTCATGAGATCATGGTGAGGATATAATGGGAACAATAGCTTATTAATACAGCAATTCCTTCTTACATGCATATATAGAACTTATTTACTATTTTGTAATTAAATGCCCCTAATGCCAGTTCAAATCCAATCCCATCTTTATTTTGGTGACTAATCTTATATAAAAGACTAAAAGATTTTATTAATTTATTATAAATGTGCTATGCTGTTGAAAAAAAAACCTCTATTCTGGGTTATTTACAAAATCAAACAATGCATACAGATATACAGTATCCCAAGTGGATTAAAAATATCAATAAATCTTGTAAGCAAACTTCACATAACAGTGTGTGTGTGTGTGTGTGTGTGTGTGTGTGTCATATAGAAAATAAAAATATATTGATAATTTTATTGTGTGGGGAGGTAATGTGCATATTTTCATTCTCTCAATGTACAGTATATGCTTATAATAATTATAATGGAGTAAAATATGGTTGATTGTTTTGGCTGTCCTGAGCTTTCTGGTATAGTTTCTCTAAATATGATAACTTCATATATCTTCCTTAGGAAACTATTAAATGGGTACATTAAGTGTGTAATATTTCAAAATAGCAACTTGATTAAAATATGCAGATGGCCTATTGGTGTAAATCTAAACAGACAGGTCTTGTTAGCATTTGTGGATTATCTCAATCAAGAATCAATTGCTAATCTCCAATTTTCCAGTCTTAACATCAAAAGAAAAGCAAAAATGATTTTTTTTGTTTTGTTTTTCAAAATACATTTCCAGATTGAGAGAATTTACCTTCAAAAAATGATGTGTGCCAAACCCTGAGTGGAGCAATTTAATTTTAGTCAATTGTCTAAACCGGAATCAAATACCCTTTGATTGGTCATGATGATAGAATGGTAAATCATCCTTTGAAGTGGTTATAATACTAACAGCACACACTTGCACATGTAGTAGAAGCTCTCCCAAATGACCTCAATCATTATTTTACACTAAACCCACATTGTAAAAAGTATTTGAAATAGCTGGGGAAGGGAGAAGGTTGCTCAAGTGCAAATAATACATACACAAATAGGAACATACTGAAAATGTTGTTTACAAGTGCCTAAACCTCTATCATACCATGGAACGTTGTCCATGAGTTCGCGATGGGTCGGACACGACTTTGCAACTAACAACAACAACAAACCTCTATCAGAAGGAAGAAGGAGAGAGAACAGTGATGGCAGATAACTGAAATGCCACAGTGTTACACCAACATGGTAAATAACACTGCTAGGAGAAGAGAGAATCGTTACCAATCTCTCTCTTGAAAATAAACTGTCCTTGATCTCTTCAATCATTTGTAGAAGTTAAAGTTTCCAGTGCAATAATAATACTGCTTATATTGTTGATTTCAAAGAGAATAGCTGGATTTTCTTTGCCTGAGGAGAAAAAAAACTAAGGGAAAAAGGAACATTATTAATATGAGATTAGACTTCTATGTAAGACAATACAGGAATACAACAATCAATAGCAGCCAACAGATCAATAAATTCCTATCACTTTTTTTGCTGTATAGTTGACTATATAGTGGGTGACTTACTTATAGCGCTAATATTTCTCACATCTCTACAAAGTGTGCATTAGTATGAAGCAGTACAAAGAATTATTGTTTCATAGATTTGCTTAATGGGGTTAGTTTACAAATTAGATGGTTATCAACAGCATGATGTATAGAATGTTTTCCATGTGAAGAGGTGGAATATGGGAGGCTATGTGTGAGGAAGGAAGGAATAGATTAATTTTGGAATGTGTAAATACAAAATCATACTAGCAAAACATGTGCTGCTTTTAACATGCAAAATAGTTGGTCAAAGTTCTATTGCTTTTACTTCTCACCTCATTATGTTTGCCTTCTATACCAGATAGAATGAAACTAGAGAGTATCATTCAAAACCAGAGGTGTGTTCCTACTGGTTTGGACCGGTTCTATAGAACCATTAGTAACTTGGTGGCCTGGGTCGCTGGAACTGGCAGCGACCCAGGCCTGCCACGCCCCCAAGCCGGTTCTCTTGGCGGTACCATAGGCACCGCCATCTTGTTTTTTTGCTTCAGAAGGCAAATCTATGCAATTTTGGAGGTTTCAAGATTCATTTTGAAATAGTTATCTGAGGAAATAATAAAACACCTGCTTCAGTTTTCAAAGGACTGAAAATACGAGGGATGGCAGTTTCTTTAGAAAACATTAATCCTGCCACTTTCAGCTGGATACCTTTAAGGAAGGAGTGCTGATATGAGGAACACACAACACAGCAGCCTCTAAAATGTCAAGAATGAAAGAAATTACGGTGAGCCAATGCAAGAGGTATCCATTCCCAGTCTGAAAATAAAAATATTTCTTACATTTTAATTTGATTTTCTGGGATGCTGAGATCAATGAGTTCAAGCATGTTCAATGAGTGGTGTTTGTATGGAATGATGTTGCTTTTCTTCTGCACTGATCATTGGGTTTTCTTGGATGATAGCAAGGTTTTGCATCCTGTTTTTTAGCACCCCCTCAAAAGCCAAACACAGACTCTAGATACAGGGAGTGTTAAGGGGAAGAACTTGCTTTTGCAAATCCTAACAGCAAATGTCAGACTTGCCCCAGTCGGCCCCTTAGGAAAGCAAGACTCTTGAATCCATTGAGCTGAATCAGAGAACTTTTACTGAGAGAAAATGGATACAGTAAACTCAGGCGGAATCTGAAGTTCCCATGCAAAGCACAAAGCAATTTTCTCAGATTTATTTATTTATTTAGTGAGATTTATATACTGCCTCACAGTGCAAGCACTCTCTAAGCGGTTTACACCAGTAAGCAATGTATATTTATATTGCCCCCAACAATCTGGGTCCTCATTTTACCTACCTCGGAAGGATGGAAGGCTGAGTCAACCTTGAGCCGGTGAGATTTGAACCGCTGACCTGCGGATCAGTGTCAGCTAAAGTGGCCTGCAGTACCTGCCTCTAACCGCTGCGCCACCTCGACTCTTCCAATCCTAATTTCCTAGACTAGTCCACTAGCAGGGTTTTGAGAATGCTGAGGTGCTAGGCAGATAACAGTTCAAACTCAGGGCATGGTGACCTTGAAAACCTGATGAAAACCAGCTGGGAAGAAGTTCATCCCATCTCCAAAGACAGTCCCCCTCCTTAATTCCAAAGCGAACAGCAGAAGCAAAAAAAAATCCCCAGCATGTCATCCTCCTCCCCCCTTAGCACTATGGCAGAACACAAGCGATGGTGGACCTGACAGCAAGACAACAGGAAACAATTAATTGTAGGTAAGACTTAAGTAGGCAAGGCAAATTTCTAAGGCGAGCTGAAAATTTACGATGCCAAATAAAGGAAGAGAGAAGGTTATGGTTAATCAACAAGCCATGGTCATAGTACACAAGCCAGATGCTGGAGTTGCTTCTACAAGAGAACAGTGTTCCTGTGAAACTTAAATCCTTTCTCTGCTGAACGTGCATAGCAGTGGCCAATCCTTTCTTGTGATTTCAGCATCTTGCTGCCTGTTTATAAGTCACATACTTCAGCAAGGTGCAGAGATCCCAGGAGGGATTGTGGGAGGGAGGGGGGCTGAATGCCTGGAACAGACCCTGAGGGCTTGACAGAAGATTGGCTTTGCTAGTTAGGGATAAAAGGACCCTTCATCAGTGGCATTATGTCAGGTTTCTGGCTGGTCGTATTCAATACTGGCTAATTAATTAACAGAGGAAGGAACAGCTGATGGCACAATGAGATACAATGGCACAGAGAAAAAGAAAAACACAATAAGTGAAATTTGCAATCCTGGCATATCGTATTCTTAAAAAAATAAAACATTTTGGATAGCATTTGTCTGTTGTAGCGTGGCATCTAATCAAATGTCAGATACTTAAACTTACTTTAATAAGTTTGAAAATGCATTTGACCCAAGAATGTAGTCACATATTGTGCCCATATTTAGTGCAGAGACAATCCACTGTGTTCCCAATTGTGTTGACATGACCAACACAGAAGTTTAACATGTCATTAGCACCAAAGAGCGGAGGGGAAAAAAACCTTGAAAGTTGTAGCTGGCAATATTAAAGCAGTTGAAAATTGAGAAAGTGAATAAAGCCAAAAGCACATGGCAGCTTTACTTCTCCGGGAATGTAATGATTGAAAAATCTGATGAAATAAGATTTTAAAATGAGCCGAGGTGGCACAGCGGTTAGAGAGCAGTACTGCAGGCCACTTTAGCTGACTGTGATCCGCAGGTCAGCGGTTCAAATCTCACCAGCTCAAGGTTGACTCAGCCTTCCATCCTTCCGAGGTAGGTAAAATGAGGACCCAGATTGTTGGGGGCAATGAAAATATACATTGCTTACTGGTGTAAACCGCTTAGAGAGTGCTTGCACTGTGAGGCGGTATATAAATCTCACAAATAAATAAATAAATGAAGCTTATTATATGAGTCAGGCCTAACATTTTTGTACATAAAACTGAACTTTCAACGCTGGATGTTGTGTACGAGTTCTGCAACCCAAAAAAACAGCAAAAATAATAGTGTGTAGAACTGGTTCAAAAGACTGACATGCTCCTTCAAAGTTTTTACAGCTGTAAAAAAAAAAAGGGGGGGGGAGAAAGAATATATATATATATATATATGTGTGTGTGTGTGTGTGTGTGTGTGTGTGTGTGTGTGTGTGTGTGTGTGTGTGTGTATATATATATATATATATATATATATATATATATATATATATATATATATATATATATATATATATATATATATTTAAAATTATCTGTCTAAATAGAACATAAGCATGCGGATCATAACCATGAAGTTATAAAGCATTTATTTGACATATTCATATACTTTGATTCAATGTCTCAAAATTTTCTGATACGTAATAAATGCTTTATAACTTCTACCAATATTTTTAGTAAACTTTAGTAAATTTCCTGACAGTTAGAACAATTAATCAGTAGAACAATTTGCCTCCTGAAGTTGTGGGTGCTCCAACACTGGAGGTTTTTAAGAAGGCATTGAACTATTTGTCTGAAATGGTATAGGGTTTCCTGCCTGAGCAGGGGGTTGGACTAGAAGACCTCCAAGGTCCCTTCCAACTCTGTCATTCTGTTAATCTATTAGTTGGCAAACTCATCCAGAACTAATGAATTGAATATTCAAAAAGATGAATGTTTAATGTATGTGATGGGCTCATCAGAATATGTGCTTTCTTTTCTACCTTAACCTGTTAACACTCACTTTTCATAAAGCCTATAAAGATATTTTACAACACATATTCACGTTAGATGGAAAATGGAGGAAAAAGAAGGACTTTCACAAACTGATAAACAGCATTTTCCCTTTTTCCCCCCTAAGTAAATAATAATAACAATTTAATGTATATTTGTCTGCAAGTCCTATACTACTTAAGTTTGGCACATATCTAATGTTATGACAAGAAAAATCAGAAATAATTTCCTGGCACAACATCCACCCCACTCCTTCTCCCCTGTGTTTTCCTTTCAAAGGCTGCAATTACATGACAGTTACAAAAACATTTATAGCATCTTTTACCATGTTGCCTGTTGCAAGTTGTTCTCATTTTCTCAGTCTGGGATGTAAGTTTAGCATCAATTTATCTCAACTGTTTCATAGCTTCTGACATGAATGTATAACACGATGTACATGCAGACAGTTTAAGAATATAAATAGTGTTCTGGCAAAAAATAATTTGAAAAATACAGAATAACCCCTCTGTGTAGCTCCTTCCATTGTTAGCACCACATTTCCAGAAGTTCTTGTTTTGTTTTGTTTTGTTTTACAATTGCTGGCTTTAACATTAGCTATATTAGAGGATGGATGGATGGATGGATGGATGGATGGATGGATGGATGGATGGATGGATGGATGGATGGATGGATGGGAGGAGGGAGGAGTGGCTGAGGAGTTGGTTACAAAAGCTGTATTTTTCTTGATTTTTCAATATTTTTTTTTTCCAAAAAGTTTTATTAGTACAAAATTACATAGATAATAGCTAAACATTAAATAGAAAGTACAAACATTTTTTTTAATTTTTCTCCCCCCTAACCCACCCCTTTCCCTCCCCCCTCCCCCCCGGACTTCCCAGAGAGAGTACAGGGCATAATATCAATAAAATAAATTTAAATTAAATTAAATTTTTTTTTGACTTCCACCTTATTTTTTTAAAACTTCAACTCCAAATTGTACACTAATAAAAATTCCTTCCTCCTCCTTTCAATCATCTACCCTTCACAACATTTCTTCACTGTTAACTAAGAATTAAATGATTATTACATAAATGATGACTAAGTATTAAATACAAAAACCTTAAACTTCATCATAAAATCAATCAGTATATAAATAACTTACTATTACTATATATCAGATTATAAGCACTAATTCCAAACTTTAAATAACCTTCCTCCCAAAAAAAAAATGTTAAATCTAATTGTAATATTTTATAACTGGATAGATAACAATTCCAAATCTTTCTCACAATTAAATAAAACTTAAATTGATATTACACAAAAAATAACTAAATAATAATACAAAAACCTTAAACTTCATCATAAATTCTACCACTCTATTAGTAACAAAATGTTACTATGTATTAAATTATTAGGTTCAAAAAAGTTCTAAATCTTTAAAAAGAATTAATAATACTTTGAATAAGCCCCCCAAAAAAAACAAAAGAAAAAAAAAGAATGCAAGAAGTAAAGAAAAGAAAAAAAAATTAAGGAAAGAAGGGAAAAAGAAAAGTACAGTCATAATGGCAACCATCTGTCCAATAAACTTCAACACTGCATCTTGTTGTATCTTGATGATGGTTGCATCTTTTTGTAACTTGATAATTTTGTAGTTGTCAGCTCGCCTCCCATCTGACCCCGATCTTCCATCTCCTTTTCCAGACTGTAGACATCTGTCTGGCTCTGCCAATCATTTAAATTTTGTAAATCTGTTTCGATTTGAAGAGGAAGGGATGGCTTTCCCTCCTCCTCCTCTTTTGTTTTCATACATCTTTCCTCTGGAATCTTGGATATATCAGCCTTTAAGACGTTGACATAAAATTCAGTAGCTTTCTTTGTTGTATTAAGCCGATATCTTTTTCCCAGAAATTTCACTGCAACTCCTGTTGGTGCTTCCCATTTGTAATGTAAATTTAACCTTTTAAATTCATCAATCAGAAAGGTATAATCTTTTCTGGCTTTGAGCATTTTAGAGGGAATTTCTTTCCATATCATCAGTTCCTGGCCATTCACCTGCAGGTTATTTTTAAACGTCGCCTGTATAATCCTATTCCGTAAGGCTCTTGTAGTAAAGTATATTACAATATCCCTTGGTAGGTGTTTTTGTTTTGCATACCAGGAGTTGATTCTATATATTTTATCAATTTGCCTGGCTAGTTCTTCTTTAGACAGTCCAGACACCTGCTCCAAAGCTTCCACCATCCTTCCTTTCAAATCTTCATATAATCCTTCTTTCAACCCCCTGACCCTTATGGCAAATTCCATGGATCTGAATTGCGTCATTAACACCTCTGTTTCAAAATTTGCAATGTCATTTTGTATTTTATCTATATATTCTACTGAAGTTGTCAAAACTTGTTTGTTTTCTTCAATGCGGTTTGCCAAAACTTCAATATTTGTTGCTAGACCTTTACATACCTCCAACACATCATTTCTAATTTGTTGGTCAATATTCTTTAAAGCAGCCTGCATTTTATTATCTATTTCACTAATTTTTTGGTTAAATTCAACAATAAGTTCATCTTTCATAATCTTTAAGGTACTTATTAAATTTTCAGGTGTTAAAGACTTTGGGGGTGTTAACTCAGTGGTAAGTTGCATTTTAGAAATATAACCAGATGAATAATCCATTCTTTTATTCAAAACCATCTTTCCAGATTTTGAAGCCATTTTAGTATTTCCAGTGGTGAACAAAGAAAAAGCCAAGCCTCTAGTTAAAGTTCTTTTAAATTTCTTTTAAAATTCTTTCAAATTCCAAAGCCAGATAGAATTTTATTTTTAAAAAATTGTCAGTTATTATTTAATCCAGAATCGGGAGACAGAGAGAGTAAAGCCAACTTTCAAAATCAAAAATTTCCATAAGAAAAAAAGCTGCTAGGGAAACGAAAGTTACTTTCACTTCTCCTCCCACTTTCTCCGATCGCCATGTTGTAGCCTAATAACTGTTACTTAGTTTCTTCCGAAGTGAAAATCAGCAGTGGAGTTGAAAGAAAAAAAAATCTGTACTTGCCCTTTAAAATCCTGTCTCTCTCTGTCTGCTTGTTTAAACAATTAAGTAGTTGTAATCCCATTCACGAAGCAGCGGGTGGTCACAGCATCTTGCTCCGCAAAAGCGGAGGTTTCCAAGTCCCCGGAGCAAGAGACAGGCTGGCTGGGGAGCCCTCACCTTTCGCGCCCCTAGCTGACACTTGGGGCACTAGGGGGGGCTCTACCCCACCTGTCCGGCTCTCATCTCTCCCCTTTGCCCGGGGCAGAGACTTTCAAGCCGCCAGACAGCTGTTCTGGCGGCTTTAACGGGGAAAAGGAAAGGCGCTCAACGAGGAGCGTCCGCGATGCAGCGATCCGGAACCGGAAGTCGATTTTTCAATATTTTAATGAGTCTCCTGAAAAGTGTCATACCATATTATATTGATATGGACTTTTTCTCATAATATTTTGATTTAGGATTCATGCAAACATGACTTGAAATTTATGTAAACCTGTTTAAGGTAAAATTTGGTGGGGGGACTGTACTCTTTCTGGTCCCCCCCCATTGGTCTAATATAAGAGAGAAAGGGAGAAGGGAGAGGGAGAGGGAGAGAGGGAGAGAGGGAGTTGGAGGGGAGGGGAGAGGGAGAGGGGGAGGGGGAGTTGGAAGGGAGGGGTAGATGTACAGAGGGAGAGAGGGAGAGGGAGAGAGAGTGGGAGTTGGAGTGGAGATGTAGATGTAGATGTAGATGTAGATGTAGATGTAGATGTAGATGTAGATGTAGATGTAGAGAGGGAGAGAGGGAGAGAGGGAGAGAGGGAGATGGAGGGGAGAGGGGTAGATGTAGAGAGGGAGAGGGAGAGAGAGTGGGAGTTGGAGTGGAGATGTAGATGTAGAGAGGGAGAGAGGGAGTTGGAGGGGAGGGGTAGATGTAGAGAGGGAGAGAGGGAGAGAGGGAGAGGGAGAGAGAGTGGGAGTTGGAGTGGAGATGTAGATGTAGAGAGGGAGAGAGGGAGGGAGAGAGAGGGAGAGAGAAGGAGAGAGGGATAGGGAAAGGGAGAGAGAGATAAAGAACCTGTCTTAATTTATCAGTAAAACCTAAACATGCAAAATCCTGATCGGTCTTTCCAGGAATCAGTTGAAGGGCAAGTGGCTCATGCAGAAAAAAATCATGCTATCAACAATAAAGTTCTGCCAAAGAATGTGGAACTTTTTCTTTTCTTTTTTCTGAAAGGCCAAGTCAACTTTAAGCTTTACCCCCTAGAAATGTTATGGCAATAGCTGAGATGAGCAGTTCATGCTAGAAATCCATCAAAGTTTTCTCAGCTGAAATAATTTGTCATGGAAGAATAAGCACAAAATTCTACATCGCAATATGAGAGACTGATCTCTAATTACTAAAGAACTTTTACATGTCACCTGATCTTTTATAACCTTCTCCTGCTATCCATATTCAAGCGAAGAATGTTCAGTCTACTGAGAGTGTTGCTCTATTTAAAATCAAAATAAAATGTGAAGCTCAGTTAATTATCTTGATCTCTTATGGCTAAAAACATGACCAGAAAAGCAAACTAAGCTACTTTACTCTTTTTCTATTAGTTTCCTTTTGGGAAATTATGAATTGTTTCAGACGCTTTCATTTGAAATAAAGTTTTACTTTTTAAAGACTATTAACATTATTCCTAAAGTGAATTTAAAAATGTATTCTAAATATAGAGCGAGTACATTTTCAACATCACATATTTTCTTAAGCAATGTGAATGATGAGTTCCAATAAAGGACAAAAAGAGCAGATTTATTAGTTACTTCTTTATATCTTAGATCTTAAATTTGCATTACTTTAGAAACTAATAAAGCACAACCTGAAATATTGTGACTTGTCTCATGGCTGACACTGGTTCCCTATACTTATTTCCTCCTCCTCTTTCATCATAATTTACACATAATGTAAATTTTAGGTCCGGGTCTTTAAAGATATCTGTGGTCTCAAAGCTCATTTAATTTCTTTATGCTTTAATCTTATCTCTTGGTTAGCCAGGAAAAAGAATATTTTTTTAAAAAAAGAAGACATATATGTTTGAAGGCCTCCTAGATGTGTTTATACAGTATTTATAAGCCTGAAAAAGTCTCCGCTCCTTAAATCAGTCTGAAAAAGGAACAGACTACATGAAACAGGCATGCCTTTGATATGATTCTTTTTTTAAAAGGTTTTTTGGTTCCAATTTGCAAGAAAACCTGCTAGTGGAGGAAGAAAAAAAAAGATGTAGCTGCCTTTAAGAGACATTGTGCTTACCATATTTTTCAGAGTATAAGACGCACCTTAGTTTTGGGGGAGGAAAACAAGGAAAAAAAGCCAAACACCAAACAGTACAGATGATATACACTGTTTGCTGTGTATTTCTGTGCATGTGTGCCTGACCCATAGAAATAGAAAAGAATTGGAGAAATGTACATTATGCCAGAAAGTTTTCTTAAATGTAGTCACACTAACTCCTCCCAATTATTTAAATAGATCTACTCCAAGGTAACTAAACTCTAATACTAAACAGGACACTGTTACATTTCAGACTATACTTGTACAGAGCTGTTAAAATTAATTAAAATTTCTGGAAGTTTACATTATTCTCTATTATTTAAAAGAAGATACAATAGCACTGGGCCTCTTCAGAGCAAGCATTTATTTTAAAAAGCTTCTATATTTTGTTAAGTTGTCTAGATTTACAGGGATCTCCAACCTTGGCAACTTTAAGACTTGTGGACTTCAACTCCCAGAATTCCACAGCCAGCAAAGGTAACAAAACTGGCTGTGGAATTCTGGGAGTTGAAGTCCACAAGTCTTAAAGTTGCCAAGGTTGGAGACCCCTGGCTCTAGAACAATAATAAAGCAGTCTATAAAAAATAAGTCTAATAATTTGAACATTCTACAGACATTTATAATTATTCACTTACCCCTTTGCATCCAGTTCAGCAAAAAATAAAAATCTGCGTGTCTCTCTCAGCTATTTGCCTCTTTGCAGTTTCAGTTTCAGTTTCATTTTAGCACGTGGCAAATCAGCTGTAGGTCAGGAAGCTGCTAATGACTTGCTTGTCTTAACAGGCTCTTCCCTCTTTCCTGCAAGCAGGTAAATTGCTGGAAGACAGAGGCCAAAGGGTGGGGGTGGCTGGGTGGGTGGGGCTACATTCGGTGTATAAGATGCACCCAAATTTTCACCCTCTTTTGGGGGGTAAAAAGGTGCATCTTATACTCCGAAAAATATGGTATATTCCTGTATGTTCCAAAATGCTACTTCTGAATCATTTTCATATGAATAGCCATAAATAATAGCCATAATAGCTATCTGGATCGAGAGGCTCTTCTCACGGTCACTCATGCTCTCATCACCTCACGGCTAGATTATTGCAACGCGCTCTACATGGGGCTACCCTTAAAAAGTGTTCGGAGACTACAACTGGTTCAGAATGCAGCTGAACGCGCTGTTGTGGGCACCCCTAGGTATACCCACACGACTCCCATCTTACACGAGCTGCACTGGTTACCGATCGGTTTCCGGATGCAATTCAAGGTGTTGGTCATCACCTTTAAAGCCCTACATGACTCAGGACCAGTTTATCTATGTGACCACTTTCTACAGCATTCCTCCCAACGACCAGTGAGATTGCACAGGGAGGGCCTTCTCCAGGTCCTGTCAGCCAGACAATGTCGGCTGGCGGGTACGAGGGTGAGGTCCTACTCTCTTGTGGCTCCGACCCTATGGAACGAACTACCTACCGAGATCCGTAATACCCCCACCTTGCTGGCCTTCCGGAAGGCCCTTAAGATCTGGCCTTTTCAGCAGGTCTGGGGCTAATTGAGATCACCCCATGTATGTATGTGTTGCAATGTACTAGTTTTGAAAGGTATGCTTGAATTGTTGTGTTAATTGTCTTTTTAACTTGTTATTGTACTTTTATAGTTGTAAGCCGCCCAGAGTCCCTTTGGGAGTTGGGCGGAATATAAATTTTATTAAAATAAAATAAATATAGAAGTACAATAACTGGATATTTTTCTGCCTTAAAATATGAATTTGTTCCAAGCAGCAGCTTTAATGCCAACTGCCCTAATGTAACTTCAATTCTAGCCTGTTTGCCAATAATTCTTTTCCTCTACATCAGAGTTTGGGGAGATAAATTAACTGCAGATTCATTGAAATATACTCATTGTTGCTGTCAACTTTCAAAGCATCTCTGGCCTGCTCTCGAGTTGCCATAGGCAGGGGGATGGGAAAATCGAAGAAGCAATGCGGCAGCCAAAGACAGGAGCATATTCCACACATATCTTTCTCAAAGGCTGTATCCCAGGGTTACCCCACAGCCGGCTGGAGGGGAGAGAACTCTACAGCCCGCAAAATGTGATTGATGACACACCCTGGGAGGAGGGAGGAAACAGGGTCATGATTAGGGCCATAAATTACGTGAGGTCAGAGTTGGTTTCATTTGGGTACTTGCCGACATGGAGCTCCTAATAAATGACTGGATTTCTTTTGAAGCTTGGCTCGAGGCTCATGATTTAATTAGGGCATCCATCGGAACCCTGACAGCTGCTACTGCTGTTGTTATTCCAAAGATGACACAGTTGTATTGGCCAGATTGGACTTATTTCTATAATGATTTTTTTTCTACCTGATAAGACCAAGCACTGGGCACTGATTTAGGAAGAAGAGAGAGTGAAATGTATTTGAATATAAGTAGCTCTGGTTGGTATTTGGACTGTTGGTCTGAGCTCCAAGCTTGGCAATTTGGTTGCAAATGTTTCATCACCATTCGAGGAGACATCGTCAGTGTGCTTTGAATTGTGCTCTTCTGTCAGAACACTGGCCTTTAAATACCTTTTTATGTGATGCAATATCTTTTTATGTGATACATCCACACCAATTTGCATCACATAAAAAGGTATATAAAGACCAGTGCTCTGACAGACTAGCACAATTCAAAGGACACTGACGATGTCTCCTCGAATGGTGACTAAACATTTGCAACCAAACTGCCAAGCTCGGAGCTCAGACCAACAGCCCAAAAGAGAGAGTTTCAGTCATGAAAATTCTGTTTGCATTCCACAATCAAATGGATATGCACTTGCATCTTCAGCAATAAAAATGTTTTTTATCTCACAAAAAGGCAAAGCTTTGGGAATACTGGGGTTTTCTGGAAGCTAAAAAGACATGAATTATTTGATTTTCAACTGGTTACTGAATGCTGCTAATGACTTCTCCTTAACAAACGATCTCAAAATTCAGATTTGTACAGGACGTATTTATAACCCAACTATGTAGACGGCAACTTGGGTGGAGATGTAAGACAGGGCTTTCTCAGTGATTACTCCAAGACTTTGAATCTGCCCAGTTTTTCAGTGGCTCAATTTTTCCTTCTTTCTAATCTTCCTACATTTTATTAGGGTTAATACAGTTTTAGCAGTATTTAAATGATGAAAAATATTGATGTTAAAATAATTAACATTGAATATTTTAATGTAATAATATTTTATTGTTGTTCATTGCCACAAGGTCCACATATTGGCAGAGAGGCTGAAGATTAAATAAAGAAATAAACATGTAAAGCTTTCATTTTAAAAAAAAGAGCTTTATTCCATTAAACTAAATGCAGGAATGCAATTGTACCTGTCCTGGTGTTTTGAGAATGTTTTAAAATATCTTCTCAGTTTGAAAAGGACAATGAAGACGTTTTTAGATATTATACTTCCCCTAATATCTTTTCCTTAGGCCTGCAGCAATTCATAACTTACTACTGGTATATGCGAATAGAAAGCTAGAAAAAGTAGTGCCATAAAATGTTATCTAACTACCATAAAGTATAACTAACTAAGCAAAACATAAATTTCAACAATATATATATACCTATGGAGTGAAATATATATTCTTCTCTTTCTTCTGCTCTCTTTGTCTTTTTCTTCATTCACCCAGTTTCCTTAGCTGCACAGCAGAGTTAATCTACAGTCATTATATTTAAACATACTGAATGTGAACTAGCAACAAGGGATTTCCTGTTTAGTGATTTTACTTCCCTCGTTATCATTTTACCCACTGATTTAAAGGTTTCTGTTTGCACAGATCAATAGCTGTAAAATACCAGCTATAATCAAAAGCCTTATTCTTCCAGCCAATGAAAGCAATGGGATCCGTTTCACTACCCTACAGAAGAATGAAAGCAGAGACCCAATTACACAATAAAAGAAGGAGACAGCCCAATTGTTTGATAAAACATAGGGAACTCAAATCATGCAAACCATCTTTTCTTTTCACATCTAGAAGTCTGCACTGTATATCTGAGAGCGCTGACTTCAAAAGTGCTATTTCGTAGATATAGGGCTTCACACAAAACCCCTTCTATTTATTAGCAGTCAGAAGATTGTAAAGCTCATCTTACTATACTATACAGAGTTTTTGCTTTGGGACTTTTTTTTTTTTACCAAACAATGTGAATGCCACGATCAAAGCTGGGAACTCATTCCTAATTAAGTTCATGTACATTCTTTTCTATGCGGTACAAAGACAGGAGAAGATAACGTGCCACGTTTAGACTAAAATTTGGGGAGGTCCAGGTTTTCAAAACTAAGAACTGCACAAGACTGTGAATATCCCAAGGCTCCATCAAGTTCAGAATTGGTCTTTTAATATTGCATGTCAGATGCTGCTGAAAAGCCTGTAATCAGGGAATGGGACAGGAAATATATATATATATATATCTGAAAGCAAATGATGGAGAAAGGAAAGCTTCAAAGAAGGATGGGGCCACGCCTGATACATGTCCAGTATTGATTATAGGATGGGTAGAGAAGGATGAATATGGAACTCCAGGGTGGAATGTCATGCAACTTCTGGAGTGCCACTACAAGCAGCAACATGCATATCTTCTACCGTTTGTTGCAGGTTGTTAAGGAGTTATTGTGTTGTTGAGTACATACACAGCAAAATAGTGATTGTGGTTGTGGTGTTGCAGTTTGATATGAATGCTTTTCAGTCAATAAGCAGAATACGTTTCGTATTTACAAATAGTTTACTTAAAGTAGTAGCAAAGTTCAGTAGGAAGTCCAGGTCATACACAGTAAGTCAGTCAATGCGAAGAATCTTCTTCTTGCCTATCTTTGTCTTAATTAGCAAACAAAGATTACAGCTATCAATCAAATCTACACTATCACAGATAGTTACTCTTTTCACACAGCAGCTCTTCAAAGTAATTTCACACAGTCACAAAGTCAATTACTCATCAGTGAAGCAGCAGAGATAATAAGCAGAGAGAGTCAGTACTCTGGAACACACTTCAAACACACACACATCAGAGCATGCTCTCTTGCTTCCTTATATAGTAATCAGCCTACAATGCATTTAAAGCAATATACACATAACATTGATTTGTGGCTTATTCATATATTAGCATACTCAATCGTTTGAACAGGGTTCTGACACAGGTTCTGGTGGCACAGTGGTTAGAGTGCAGCACTGCAGGCTACTTCAGCTGACTGCTAGCTAGCTGCAGTTCGGCAGTTCAGATCTCACCAGCTCAAGGTTGACTCAGCCTTCCATCCTTCCGAGGTTGGGTAAAATGAGGACCCAGATTGTTGGGGGCAAGATGCTGACTCTGTAAACTGCTTAGAGAGGGCTGTAAAAGCACTAGGAAGCGTTATATAAGTCTAAGTGCTATTGCTATTTACACACACAGATTGTGTGTTTTTAGTAGAAGAGAACAAAGTGCTAACGTTATCTGGGAATTTGATACTTTGTGAACAGCTTAAAACATTTTCCCTCAGGAATGCTTTAATGTGAGAAACTGCTCACACTGTGTTACAGTTGGTATAAAAACTGGTTTTAATATACCAGTAATCTGATACATGTCCTTCAACTTCATTAGTATTCAATCCAAAAGGCATTATTTGCACTTAATGTTTAAATTCTCTTGTCCTATGCTATACTGGCTTGACTGGTGTGTCCCACGTGTTCCGTTAAACAATTCCCCTAATGTGGTGCTCTCACACCTTTATGTTTCAAGGACACAGTTCCAACCTTTCTTACTATGATGCTGTTTTCCAATTTCTATTAGTAAACAGTAAACAGATTAGGAAAACATCTAGCTGTGTACTGGAAGCCATGTCCTCTTTTAATTCACTATGAGTGCCTTCCTTTCTATTTCTCTTATAGCTTTTGGTAATGAAGTGGATGTTCAATTATAATAGTGAGATTCATCAGCTATAAAGGTTACCTTAGGCGCTAATTTGAAATTTCAGGAAAAAAAGAGATTTCAGATTGATTTGGAACACACACTCTTCTAAGTTAAATGAGGTCCTACATCAATCACTCATGTATGAAAAAATGGCTCAATATATATATATTTGTTCTATTTTTATTTTACATCAAAGAAAATAATCTACACGCACAGTGACAATATTTGAGTGAATAAGCCAATGCCGCATACAACAACTAAGTGCAAGGCATTTTATTTTAAACATCTTTAAATGATACTGTTGTTGCTACTGTTTTGAAGGCAATGCCAGGAACTTTTTAAAAAATCTTGATAGAATTGGATGAAATTTGGAGGTCCTTTAGGATAAAAGTAATGAAATTGGCCAAATCCATTCAGGTTTTGTTTTTTTTTCGGTTGGGGGGGTGGTTGGTTGATTTGTTTTTCCTTCAGCAAGAATGCCATTTACATTTTATGAAATGCAGAGTTAGTGTATATGCATCTCTCTAGTTTTAGTGTCAATTATGACAAAATGACTATATTGAGAATGGGTCTTAGTAAGGACAATTTCACAGCAGCCATAAATTTTTCTGGCTATCCTGTGAATGTTCCCATTGCTGTGTTTTCATCCCCAAGAAGCTGGACATCATTCCCTCCAGCTGGCTAATGGGATGATATTAAAAATGGCATCCAATTGGCATCTTACTCTCTCATTTCTCCTTTTCCATTTTAAACATTAAAAAAAAAAGATGGAAATAAAATTGCTGTGTTTTTAAAAACTGTGAAGGATGAGTGCAAAAGTTGTTCCTTTAAGTCAGTGGTTCCCAACCTTTTTGTGATCGAGTACCACTTGGAGGTCCCGTACAGTCGCCGCGTACCACCTGGTTCCAGAGAAACTAAATTCGAGTGAGATTAACCTTAGCTCGAGAGCTCACTATGACGCGCACCTTCTCACAAGGGTTCTACTGCGTGACTGCTGAGAGTTCAGAACAGTCACCATTCCTTTTTTGGCCCCGCGCATCCAGCAACTGGATTCTCGGGCCACTGGGACCAGGTGGGTGGCATGTGGCAACAGTTGCAAATCGTTGCCAGATTATCTTGTGTTAGGCAGTAAACATTTTTGTGAAGTAAAAAACAACTAACTAAAAATCGTTCATGACCCCGAAAGTGTTCGCGTACCACCTGGAAGGCCCTCGCGTACCACTAGTGGTACACGTACCACAGGTTGGGAACCACTGCTTTAAGTGGTAAGAGAGGTGGTGGGACTGATGGCCAAGCTGGTGCCTTCATTATAAAAGAGAGATAAATCATAAGACCCAGCACAAGAGGGAAATCTACACCAATAGGAAGCTTCCTACCCCATGCTTTCAAAGGAAACGTGGTTTTCGTAGCTTTTCCTTTGGGGTGGCAGCTGTTAAGACACTCCCTTTCCCATAATCCATTGGGCCAAGCTTTCATTCAAACAGCTCTAAGAAATTAGCAAGACTTGAAAAGAGAGGCTGTTGTAGTTTGGGTAGATGTGGTGTCTTTAGAAAAGGGTCGGGGGTTCTGGGACTTGAACAGTGCAAGGCGTGAGCTCCCATTCTTGCCCCAGCTGCTGCTAACCTAGCAGTTCAAGTACATGCAAATGTATGTAGATAAATAGGTACCACTTTGGTGGGAAAAAAAGCAGTGTTCTGTGTGCCTTTGGCATATAGCCATGCCAGCCACATGACCATGGATGTGTCTTCAGAAAAAGCTTGCTCCCTAAGTTAAGAAATAGAGATGAGCACTGCCCTCTATAATTGGACTGTTGTAAGGAATATCCTTCTGGGTTCAGTTCCAAGTGGGGAAAAAGACACTGGATTCACGGAAGTTGCTTGGAAAGAAGGTTTAATGGTGGACAGGAGCACATGGCAGGAACCCCTGTACAGAAAAGGTAGATTACATGCTTCCAGGTGTGGGTGAAGAGAAAAGGAAGGGAAGATGCTGAGTCCTTTGGTTTTATAACCTCTGTTGGGTCCCACCTCTTAGTTTCCTGTTCCTGTGTATATAATGCACTGATTGGTGGTCAGGCTCCCAGGAGGCCATGCAGTGGCAACTCTATAGGCTTTTGTCTGTCCCAGGCTTGGCTGAATGAAAGGGCCTTGGGCAAATCCTAATATGGCTATGACTGAAGGAGATAAATCTTTGTTATGTAGAAGACTGCTCCAGGCTAGGTGGGAGGAATGTGGCAAGGGTGGGGGCAGGGAGCTGCAGGAAGCTGCTTTGTATTTAAAACATGTTTCTCCTTTCCTCATTCAGGGAAACATATTCTTTCCTTTTTCAATATTTCCTAGGATATTTTATTTTTCTAGGAGGGGGTGGGTACTAACTTCCTACAGGACAATACTGGACTGGGGAAACCTTTATTTTTTTTAAGGCAAAATGAAAAGTAAATTAGTTCCACCTAAGGCATTGGGGTTGGAAGCATAATTTCAATGTATAAAAATAATAATACTATATATCATAGACATGCCAGTAGCTAAACAATTAGATAAATAAATGCACATATTATGACAGTATGATGCATTTAAAATATTGTAATGGTTTTCCATCATTAACAATGAAACCACTGACATTTCAATAGGGGTGATGACGTCAGGGGTGAAATTCAGCAGGTTCTGACAGGTTCTGGAGAACCGGCAACAGAAATTTTGAGTAGTTCAGAGAACCGGCAAATACCACCTCTGGCTGGCCCCAGAGTGGGGTGGGAATGGAGATTTTGCAATATCCTTCCCCCAGGAGTGGGGAGGGAATGGGGAGTTTGCAGTATCCTTCCCCTGGAGTGGGGAGGGAATGGGGAGTTTGCAATATCCTTCCCCCAGGAGTGGGGAGGGAATGGGGAGTTTGCAGTATCCTTCCCCTGCAACGCCCACCAAGCCACGCCCACAGAACCGGTAGGGAAAATTTTTGAATTTCACCCCTGGGTGGTGTGTATATTTGGAGAAAACACTAGCTTGGCAAGGAGTTTCTTTATATCTAGTATTTTTTTCAAGCAAATCCTCAGTGACATGTCCTTTCAGAACTAATAGATTACCACTATATTCTTTTATCTTCTTTATTCTTTGTCAAGGGAACTGCCAAAGAACACTGTTCCCTTAGCAGTATATTACTCCAACATCCATTCCAAAGCACTGTGACTTAAGAAATCTGCCTCAGTCATTCATTGTGAAAAGAAACTGGAACTTATAAGTCAAAGTTCAAAATGTTGAAGCACTCCTTCAATTACATTAATAACTTCCCTGCAAAATTCACTTTGAATGGTTTTCCTCGTGGTAAAGTGTCCTTTTATTATTGAATGGCATCATTTACATTTTTCCACCTTCCCGATATGTATTAACTAGGAGTAATAACAGGAATTTGAAAAGCAATCTTATCCAATAGCTAGTCCTCCATAAACAGATATTGCCAAATTGTTGAGGAAATGAATGTAGCGTGAGCATCATATTTATTGCCATGATTCACATTTCAAAAAATGACTAATTGTATATTAAAATCAACAGAAGTATTTTCATACTTGACTTGCAGATGTATACATGACAGTACAATAGCCATTTGCTGAGCTGATAGCTAAACAATAGCTGTTTCCAATGAATATAATGGTGTCATTCAGGACTAATTTTTGAAAAGGGGATATTTAAAAAAAGTTATCTTTTTTATTCTCCTCATTTTCTATAAGGGAGGATCAGAGAACTCCGATGAAGATGAGTTTAGAAAATCTAATGGCATTTTGAACTGATGTTGTGAAACAACCACACAATTTGCAATGGCCCTAAATGTCCTTAATCAACCATGATGATCGACCATCGTGTTCGAAGAGGACCTTGACATCTATGAGAATCAGGGGGGATGTCAAGACTTGCGCGTGAATTGGATTAAAGTGAGGGAGAGGTGCGCATAGTCAGCCTCACTCTCTCTTCCCAGATTCCATCTTGCTCCAATAGCAGGACAAGAGTCGAGACAGTTGGAGATGGGCTGGGCGCGGTGGTTGACCAGGGCGTCTTTCGTGTCTTGCCGTGCTCTTAGCATACCACATCACTTGCAGAGACTGCCTTCATGACCATTGTCCTATTCTAGTAGATTTCATCTGCTCTTTCCACCGGAATCTGATTTCACATGCTCGGGATAGACAAGTCCCTATCTCACCGAAGGTCAATGACCCAATGGCTACTCTCAACCTGGTTTGGCTTTAACCAACCATGAACAATCTAGGAAAGCTAAGCAGCCTAAGATACGAATAGCAACTTCCAGATCTGTAGGGAAGTTTAAGAAACCAAAGCAGTATCTTGGAAAAAGGAAGTAACAATCAATTTCCCTATTGTTGCCACAGATTCTTGTTGGACCTATGAAGCAATCGGGACACAAGCTTGACTCAAAGGAGACTTTACTTTTGGTTTTATTAACAGTAAGGAAAAGGCTAGTTTCAGAAGAAAAGTTTATGAACTAGAAATTATTTTCACCCAGACATCTTCACAATTTTTTTTCTCATTTGAAACAGAAGCCTGAGCATGTTGATTCCAGTTGGAATAGTCTAATGGTTAAAACACCAGGCTGGAAACTTTGAGACAGTGAGTTCTAGTCCCACCTTAGCCATGAAAGCCAGCTGGGTAACCTTGGGCCACTTGTTCTCTCTCAGTCCAACTCACCTCACAGGGTTGTTGTTGTGGGGAAAATTAGAAAAAGAAAGAAGATATTCGCTGCCTTGAGTTGTTTATAAAAAATAACAATAGCAGGAGATGATAGATAGATCTATAGATCTATAGATCGATGATAGATGATAGATGATAGATGATAGATAGATCTATAGATAGATAGATAGATAGATAGATAATAGATAGATAGATAAATAGATAGATGATAGATAGATAGATAGATAGATAGATAGATAGATAGATAGATAGATAGATAGATAGATAGATAGATAGATAGATAGATAGATAGATAGATAGATATTAAATAAGTATCGTGTGGTTGTCTTATAGAATCTGTATACCATTATTAGAATCTGTATACCATTAACTTAATTCATAATGAAATTTCTGTCTACATTGGCAAAAATGCTAAATCTCCCCATCCAGGTCTGTTGTTTCACAAATAACCAATAGGAATGACATAAAGCCATTTGAAACCGCAGACTGGCCTAGGAAACTCAACATAGACAAAAATTGAAAGAGAGCCCAGTCAGATATGTATGGGCTGAATGGAGCAAGGAGGTCTTTGGGTGGGGTTACATGGGGTCTGTTAAGCACAGGTTCAGGAAAGTCCATTGGTTTAAAAGGCCACCATTTGATCAACCACAAGTTAAGAACCTGGCAGCCTAGGGTGAAAAGGCAGCAAGTGGTAGTGAAAGGAGGGTGAATGCCAGTCCTGTATTCAATCAAGGTTCTAGAGAAGTCCTAGATTGGAAGGTAGTACTGTAGAGCAGGGGTGTCATACTTGATTTCATTTAGGGTCACATCAGGGTTGTATTTGACCTCGGAGGCCAGTGTGGGCATGGCCAGTGTGAGTGTGGGCTTGGCTTATTGTCACTCGTGTCGGGGGTTTCTGTGGTGGCTTCCTGCCACCCTCTGCCAGTGAAAACAGAGCTCCGTTTTCACTGGCAGAGGGTGGCAGGAGGTTCTCACGGCTGAAAACAGAGCCTGGGAGGACACTGCGCGGCCCTCCCGAGCTCCGTTTTTGCTGGCAGAGGCCACCACAGGCCGGTCCTTTGCTGTTTCTAGGATGGCCCTGCAGGCCACATCTAAGCAATCCACGGGCCAGATCCGGCCCCCGGGCCTTGAGTTTGACACCCCTGCTGTAGATCATCCACATGGAAGACCTGTAGATAGTTTAGAATGAAAATCAGCTCTAGAACCCAGGTAGAGTGTGCATTTGTGTTTGGTTGAGAGTGTTGGACAAATCCTGAATGAGTCAAAAATTCAGAAATGGAAATAACATTCTTCTTCTTCTTCTTGTGCCATATCCATCATCGGACGTTGGCGACCATGTTGGCGATCCTATTTTTATCAACAGCTGCACAAAAAAAGTGCTGCTGAGTTTTGTCTAAACCGGTCCCTTAGATTTTGAAGCTATGATGTCCTTCTTCTGCATGGACCTCATTTGTCTTCAAAAAATAACATTATCCAAATGTAAATTTGTAGTGTTACCTTAATTTCAAGGGAAAACTAAGTATAGTTAAAAAAAACATATTCCTATGACCTTTGTTTGATGGGTTTTAACACATTGAGAACAATAGAAAGCAAGATTTCATGGCAGGAGAAGCTAATGGAAAAGGAGTCAAAAGTGCTTTCCTTGTTAAAGGAGACATTAAAAGTACATTAATAATCAGCTCCAATGAGAAAATGAACTGGACACAGAAACGTGGCTGCAGGGGAAAAAACTTAATAAAAAACTGAAAACAAAAGAGGACTCATCTTGAAGATAGAAAGAGGACAGACGAGGAGGGAGAGAGGGAGAGATAAAGACCCTGGCACTATAAAGTCAGAGCTGGGAAAATTAAGAATCACACCAAGTGGATGTAGGTGAACAAAAGTGGTCCTGTAGATATGTTCAGGAGAAAAGGAAACAACAACAACAACAACAACAACAAAAATAAAAATAAATAATAATATAAAAAAGAAATCCCTAAACCCAAATAAGTACTAAACTAGCTCATATTTCCACATACATACATACATACATACATACATACATACATACATACATACATACAGTATATAAACAAACAAACAAACAAACACCGGTTTATACATGTTTCACGTTGCACTGGCACTGTAAGTCTAACACATTAGCTTGATTGTGGTGTTATGTTGCATTTAAAAGTCTGAAAGACCATGGATAAAAGCTATTTTTTAGCCTATTCGTTCAGCTGGCTATGCTTCTATATCTTCTGCCCAATGGTAGGAGAATAAAGAAATGCTGTCCAGGGTGTGAATCATCTCTGAGGCTTTATTTATTTATTTATTTATTTAGTGACATTTATATACCGCCTCACAGTGCAAGCACTCTCTAAGCGGTTTACACCAGTAAGCAATGTATATTTATATTGCCCCCAACAATCTGGGTCCTCATTTTACCTACCTCAGAAGGATGGAAGGCTGAGTCAACCTTGAGCCGGTGAGATTTGAACCGCTGACCTGCGGATCAGTGTCAGCTAAAGTGGCCTGCAGTACCTGCCTCTACCCGCTGCGCCACCTCGGCTCTTTATTTTATTTTATTTATTTATTTATTTATTTATTTTATTTTCCTCACTCTGTTGAGACAGCGGGACCTGGTGATTTCATCCAGTGGGGTTAGGTGGCAGCCCATAATTTTTTGTGCTGTGCTCATCATCCTCTGTAATGCCTTCCTATCTGTGGCTGTTAAGCCAGCTTCCCATGACACAATATATGAGGGCGCTTTTTATCATGGACTGGTAAAAGGAAGTAATCAGCCATTGTTCCACCTGATTTTTCCGCAAGACCCTAAGGAAATAGAGTCTCTGTTGGGCCTTTCTAACCATCTGGGATGTGTTATTTTTCCAGGTGAGACCTTGGCTAAGGTGCACTCCCAGGAATTTGAACGAGGAGACCCTCTCCACACAGCCCCCTTGATGTAGAGTGGGGCAGGTTCCTCTCTCTGCTTCCAGAAGTCCAACACCATCTCCTTTGTCTTGCTGGTATTTAGATGCAAGTTGTTTTCTGAGCACCATGTAGATAACTTCTGAACTTCTTCCCTGTACGCTGATTCATCCCCTCCTGTAATAAGACCCAGCATGGTGGTATCATCTGCAAACTTTATTGTCATATTAGATGGGTCAGAAGGTATGCAGTCATGTGTGTACAATGAGTACAGGTAGGGACTAATCACACAGCCCTGAGGAGAGCCAGTGCTGATCTTCAGGGAGGAGGATGTAAAGGACCCAGCCCTCACTGTTTGTGGACAGTCCGTCAGAAAGTCTTTAATCCAGTCACAGGTGAGGGGAGGAAAATTCAAGTCAGTCAACTTTTCAATGAGAATGCCCAGCAATATGGTGTTAAAGGCCGAGCTGTAGTCTATGAACAGCATTCTGACGTAGTTCCCAGGTTTCTCTAGGTGTCTCAATACAGTATGTAGGGCACTCCACTGTTCATGCACATCCATACACACACTATTCCAAGCACAGCGAACCAACACCGGGAGCTCAGGGCCGCAGAGTCTGCATGTGCTGCCATCTTAGAACCAAGCTAAGTAAGAACCATGTCTAGTCTAGCTCAGAGCGACTAAAATAGGATGGTATGGTGGCTCAGCAGTTAAAATGCTGGGATTGTCAGCTACAATCTTAGTTGTAGAACTAAAGATTTAAGATAACCTTGATAGGTTAAAGAAATGGACTGAAAATAATAGGAAAAAATTAACTGATACAAATACAAAGTTCTTCCATAAGTAACTAATCAAAATTATTCCCATAGGAAGTAGAAATCAAACAGGGTAAATATCTGGCTTACTCATTTACCTATAAAAAATATTGGAATCTATAACTCTCTTATTTCTGCCTGTGTAAATTGTTCAGATTTAGAGAGGGAGGAAGTTAAATCCCATTTCCATATATGAGGAGTACTCCTGATCTAATTTCGTTCATTGTTTTATTAAGGATTTAATAAAGCTTTAAACACGCACACAAGACTATTAAATGTACCTTGAGAGAGAATTGGTATAGATACTCCTCAACCTATGACTGTATTTGAATCAAAATTACAGGCAAAAATCATGCTGGTCATTAAGTGGGTCACAATGAGACTGTACCCAATTTTGTGACCTTTTCAGCAGCAGTCATTAAGCAAATCACAATGGGGTTTTTTTGCTGGAAACTGGAAGTAAATGCTACTTTCTGGCAAAAAAAATTGTCATAAAATGTGGTCATGTGATTGTGGAGCACTGTAAATGGACATAAATGTGAGCAGGTTGCCAAGTACCAGAGGTGGGTTCCTACCGGTTCTAACCGGTTCTTTAGAACCGTTAGTAAATTGGCTATGATGTCACGGAGCCGGTTCTGTCGGTGCCAGTCTGTGGGTGCTGCCATCTTGGATTTTGCTTCAGCGCATGGGCAGAAGCTAATTTTTTTATTGCTGCGGGGGCGTTCGCCCAGCACGACCCTGAGCGAACCGGCAGCAAAACGATTCAGAACCCATCCCTGCCAAATTCCCCATAAAATGTGTCTTTGTGTTAGCTTTATTCCTACTCCATACTACATGGTTGATGCATAATATAGTTTGCCTCTAGGAGTTAATCAGATAAGCTTTCTATCACTACTTTCAGTCATTTATTTACTCTTTCTACTTTTTTTAGGACTGAAACCTTTACATTTTATTTTATTACTTGTTTCCTAAAATGTGTATCCATCCCAGTCAAGAGACCTGTCATCTGTAACATGATTACATTTTATAAGCATTTTCAAGAGTGCACAATAATTATTAAAAGGGAAGAAAAGTTCCTTATTGATTTAATATTAATTCCTGTCGAGATGCAATTTATTCAATTAACATTTAAATGAAAAATATGTATTATTTGAAATTCCAATAAAAGTTCTCTCATATCTCAAGAAAATTAATTCAAGAAAGTATAGTATGTCAACTCATAATTAAAAGTGGCAGTATACCAAATGTCTAAAAGGAATTTATAGAACAATGTTAGCATATTCTTAACAAAAATAAAAGATCGAATATTGCTTTTTTTTAAAGAAAAAAACCCAAAGGAATATTTTAAAATATTAGGGTTTTTAATCACATCATCTGGTAGGTTTTATTTAAAAAAATATTTTTATGTATCGGTATAATTTATATTTGGTACCTTATAGCTCTATCACCATAATACGGTGGAATTTCCATAACATCAGATCCGTTGAGATGGTGTTTCTTGTCTTTACTTTAGGATATAATTTATATATCCACATATATTTCTTTACATCTAGCTTCCAAGACTCAAGATTGTTTACAATCACCATAGAATAGCAATAGCAATAGCACTTAGACTTATATACCGCTTCATAGTGCGTTACAGCCCTCTCTAAGCGGTTTACAGAGTCAGCATATTGCCCCCAACAATCTGGCTCCTCATTTTACCCACCTTGGAAGCCTGATGAGATTCGATCTGCCAAATTGCAGTCAGCCGGCAGTCAGCCGAAGTAGCCCTCAGTACTGCATTCAAACCACTGCATCAATTCCAATGTAATCCCAACATCTGTAAATGAAATTCAGTAATATAGCTTTAACAAACCATAATTTTTTTTAAAGGCAAGTATAAAAAAATGCAGCTCATTTCTTCATAAAACTAAAAGGGAAGGATGTTTGTCATTAAATCCTAAAACAAACAAGCCGTGCAGTTCAAATAACCTCCAAAAGTCCTGCTTAGAGAGGTTTGCAAACGTTCAGGCATATCTCATGGCTCGAGTTAGTCCACCAAGTAAGGGCTTCATAGGGAATTATTATCCCTGTCCTCTTGGTCTCTTTCAGGGGTAGGACTTTAATGGATGCACATATGGGGAATTTCAGCATCTTCCAATCACACAGTATAATTAAAATATGAAACTACAGAAGTCCATATCAGATATATTAGTTATACTGCTAAGTGATTAGCACATAAAGGCAGCCCTCGTTTTTTGACCATTTACATTAATTCAATGTTAGGATGGCTTGAAAAAAATGATTTATGACCAGTCGTCACACTATTGCAACATCCCCATGGTCACATGATCACAATTCAGGCCCTGGGCAATCACCATGTATTCACAACAATTGCAATGTCCCTGGGCCATTTCTGATCTTCCAAGCCATCTTCTGAGAAGCAAAGCAAATAGAGCACGGTTGTCAAACTCGATCACGTCACATGATGTATTGTGACGTATTGCAACATTGTTTGCCTTTGCGGAGCTGGGGTAGGCGTGGCCTGCGCGTGACGCATCCGGCCCATGGCTGCCAGTTTGACACCCCTAAAACATTTAATTACCAGGTGATTTTGCTTAATGACTGTGGCAAAAGTGTTATAAGATCAGGCACAGGCATGAGATGACTCACTTAATTTCCTGTCCCAGCTATAGTTGCAAGTTGAGTGATATAGAAGTACTCTGTCAGTGATATGAAGGCTTAGATTGGAGGTAATCCTCCAAGTGGTTGCTGAACTACTGTACAAAGCTGAGTATTCCCAACCAGAATGGTCAGTGACATAATATGATGGGACTTGTAGTTCTGTAACATCTAAAATCCAATTTCTAGCTCATACGAGCATTCCTTTATAAACACAGGAAAATATCTTTATTGATTCATATGATTGATTTATCTTAAGTTTATTTAGGCATATTATACCTGGGATGCAAAACTATAACAGTTAGATGGCAGCAAAGAGACAGTAATTACCTATATTTTTCCAACCCGGGCATGGTAGGCATAGCAATGTTTATCAGGACCAACAATACTGCTGCCCCTACATGGAGGGAGGGAGAGAGAGAGAGAGAGAGAGAGAGAGAGAGAGAGAGAGAGAGAGAGAGAGAGAGAGAGAGAGAGAGAGAGAGAGAGAGAGAGAGAGAGAGAGAAATTGTTGGATTGTATGTGTGTGTTTACTACAACTATAATTGCCTTGTCCTACATTAAGATGTTTGGGATTGAACATAATTGTACAGTATGTTCAATCCCAGATGTTTGGGACTGAACATATGATACGTGCTCTACACTAAATTACAAACCCTCAATATCTGTTTGCATTCACTGAGATCTTTTGGGGTCTTCCACTCAATAGTAATGGAGAACACATTTCAGTGCAAGACAAGACATAAGTGGATGAACGATAGGCAAGGAACTGCTGGAGCTGAGCTACCGTGTGAAGTAAATCACTGAAACAGACATGACAACTTCCTCAGAAAGACATTCTCAAGCCACAGATTGATTTCATATCCAAAATTGGCCACTGGATTATTCTTTGAAAGACAGGCTTATAAAGGAATTTTGTGTCATAAATATATCTGGCTTGTCTACCTTTGTCTTCCAGAACTCATGATTCTTTGTTAATCTTGATTTTAGTTATTCTTGGATATCACTGAGAGCATGGGATGTCAGCCAATGTATCTTGACCTCAGATATTTTACTGAGGAGGGTGGAAAAAAAGCTCTATGTAAGTTTTTCAAAATTCTTTGAGGAGGAAAAAAAAACCTTGGGGGAAGGAAGACATATTTCTTAGAAACTTTTCAAAGTTTTCAGGAAAAAATGAAATAATGAGTGGATAAAACTTTGGTTTGTAAATTGGGAGAAGATGCATTCTTCTTCCTCTTCCAACATGAGCTTCTTCAATGAATCCATAATTTAAAATTTAAATTCCATAGTTAATATTTGCATTCTGTAAATATCTTATTGGTCCATGAGCAAGATCCTTAATTCTACAAATTGTAATAAACACAAATTTAAAAAAGGAATCTTGCATGTGACCATGTGTACAGAACGTAATACATATATAGTATAGATATTTGTATATAGCATACACATTATAGTACAAATATAGTATAATCAACTTCTAATATATGACATAAATAATAAACATCAACCAAAGTTGCATGTCATGTCATTAAATACTAAGTACAAATACCATACAAACTTGATATCAAATAAGAAATTTCTGTTACTTACGTGTTAATATCCATTTTTATTTCCAATTAGTTATTTAATCATATCAAATCAGCTTATTTTCTCTTATAAATTTCAGTCCACTGGCTTTAATTAAACAAATTAAACTGACTCTCCAATTCCCTTAGCAATTCCTGCATCTTTCCAAATAATTTAAAATTGTTCAGCAAGTAATTTGCATTGGCATCTTAACTACAATGCTACAAGCAAATGTGTTATTGAAATGATGTAGCCACAGGTAAAGCATTATTAAAACTGGTATTCAATAGCTGAAGAACTAGAGACTGGAAGTCATTTCTTTTCAAGTTCGTTGAGTATCATATTTCATTAGTTCGGTATATATACACAAGGAACATTTTAAAAAGTTCAGTGGATAAAAGCAAATATTTGACTTACACGCACATCATTTGTTTAAAATAAACCAATATAGCACCATCTTTTGACTTTTCCATGAGTGCAAAACTTTGTTAACAGAAACAGAGATTGAAGCTTAAACGACTTTCAGGCTGCTAAGGCCTTTGGCAAATATCACTCTATTTGCTAGCTATTAAATGTTTGCAAGCATCTGTACTGCCACAGGCAGCAATTCTTTTTTTTCTGAGTCAAGAAACCCAAGAGAAATGTTTACTGGCTTTATTTTCCTTAAAATAGACCAGGGAATCTTTTCACATTTGAAAATGTTACCTTCATGGAATTGAAAATGAGGCACAAGATGAAAGCGCTAGGGACTTTATAAAATACAGACTTGTTTAACCTAATGGTTATATTTAGAGGGCAGAAATAGGAGAATACTGAACATAATTTTACTGAATATCCTGTCTGAGTCCTAGCTATTCCAAGCAGTGGAAATGAAAAACAGAAAAGGGATTAGAATAGCACTTGGGTGAGCATTTTAATTTTTTTAATTTCATAGCTATAAAATATTTCCATAAATCAAACAAGTCCTCATGAGAATACATCAGACTCCTTGTGGAAGTGTTATAAAACCACATTTTATTTTGCAATGACTTTGGCTTTGGGCAAGTGACTGTTTGAAATCTTTGTACAGTTCAGCCTCAATATAATTAAAGGTATCTATGGTAATAGATAGACAGTCCCATCAATTTGATGCACAGCGCCATCAAAATCAATGGGATTTGAGCTGCTCATAATGACTATGCTCAGTGGTTTAAGTTGGGTTTAAGAAAACTATATTGTCGTTTCTTCTGTAATACTGCCCATGTTTCTTACTGAATCTTTTTAATATTGAATTATTAAGATTATTAAAATGATTGTAGGAAAGAAAGATATATTGTACAGCTAATCTATAAACTGGCATGAATACATATTAGAGGGAAAAATGTCATTTTGTACATTTTTCATATAGTTTGTCTTAAATTTCCAAAGTTATGCTTTTCAAATAAATTACTGTACATCTGACCTCATACTATAGATGGATACATATTTATTATCTCAACAAACACATTTATAGATCAATGATTTATTGCAATGTTGCCTTTCTTGAATTTTTTTCATCCTTAACCATAATGTCTTTATATGTCTTTCTCCTAATGTACATATATTATCAGCAGTTTTCCTAATCATCATATTTCTTGCAAGCTATTTTTTTCTGCAGGAAAATACATCCTCCTTTGTATTTTCCCCCCAGTATTTGCATATTTCTCCTAATTTATTCATACACATATTGCCTTGTGAGCGATTATTCTATGTAAAGAAAATTGTGAGTTTAAAATAGTAACTACTAATGTTATTTGTAAAACAACAGCAAGAACAACAACAAAAACAACAGTAATTTGGCTATAGAGTAATGATATAATCAAACTAAAATACAGCAAATTGTTCCTTAATAGTTTACCGTGAAGCATGCAATGCTTCAATCAGCAATGGGGTGTGGGAAACTAATATTAATTAAATATGAAAATATTTTCATTACTAGGAATAAAAAGGTGGTGACATCCCATAGAAAGATATGTTCAAGATACTCTTCTATGTGAATTGTCTCCCAGCATCAAGTATAACCATTAATTAGAGACGAGATCACTTTTGTTTCATTTATATGTTTCTTTTAAAATATTGTGGGTTTTTTTCATTTGTTTATTTTAGCATATTGTTCTTCATTATCTTTTTAGCAAACCTTTATGAAACATGGAACAACCCCCCCCCCAAAAAAAATACTGAGTTAAGTACATTTAACATAATGCAGTGGTTTTCATTTATGGACTAACAAACATCTGGAATAAATTCAAAATTATTATGGTTCTAGGACCATGATGGCGAACCTATGGCACGGGTGCCACAAGTGGCACGTGAAGCCATAATGGTGGGCACGCGAGCTCAGGTCCGGCACGCATGTGTGCACCGGCCGGCTGATTTTTGGGCCTTCTGGGCCCACTGGGAGTCAGGAAACAGGCTGTTTCCAGCCACCAGAGGTGTGGGGAAGGCCGTTTTCACCTTTCCCAGGCTCCTAGAAAGGCTCTGGAGCCTGGAGAGAGCAAAAAATGGGCGTGCCATTGCATGCTGGGAGTGGGGGGGGGTTATGCGCGGATGTGCATGGAATTATGGGTGTGGGCACGCACACACGTGATCCTCCGCATCCCCCCCATTTTTGGCACGCGAACCAAAAAAGGTTCGCCATCACTGTTCTAGGATATAGGTTTTCATGAATTGTATGATCTTCTTTTTTCTTTCTTTACTCCTCTTCTTCCTCCTCCTCCTCCATTGCTTTAAAGAATAAATTAGATGGCTAATTATACTGTTATACAGTATAATTATTATTATAATTATACAGTATAATTATTGTTATAATTATACAGAGCTGAGGTGGCGCAGTGGTTAGAGGCAGGTACTGCAGGCCACTTTAGCTGACACTGATCCGCAGGTCAGCGGTTCAAATCTCACCGGCTCAAGGTTGACTCAGCCTTCCATCCTTCCGAGGTAGGTAAAATGAGGACCCGGATTGTTGGGGGAAATATAAATATACATTGCTTACTGGTGTAAATGAGGACCCAGATTGTTGGGGGCAATATAAATATACATTGCTTAGAGAGTGCTTGCACTGTGAGGTGGTATATAAATCTCACAAAATAAATAAATAAATAAATAAATAAATAAATAAATAAATAAATAAATAAATAAATAAATAAATAAATAAATAAATAAATAAATAAATAAATAAATAAATAAATACTAATATATTAATAGACCAACCATTGTGAAATATGAAAAATTCTGCCTATCGCTGAAATTAAAAACGTAGAATTGAAATAAAATTTGTGAATAGCATCATGATAAAAAGTTTCCTTTTTGTAACTTCATATTCTGAAATGACAATGTCTCTTTGTCTACTGCCAACACCTTTTTAACTTGCTAAAATGACTTTACCATGAGAAGCTAAGAGGATCAGGACTTTGAGGAATTTCTATATTCAGTATCAGAGATATATCATTTTAAAAAAAAGTTACATGCAAAGTAGATGTTTAGCATTATTTCATAAAGCAGTAATTCTCAAACATTTCTTCACTATGGACTCCATTGGAATAACTTTTGAAGCTACAGACTATGGCCACGGAACCCCAAGACATAACTCAAGAATTCTTTAAGCCTTCATGGACCCCCTATGACAACTTCATCTCCCTCTTTGGGTCTGTGGACCACAGGTTGAGAACCGCTGTCATAAAGCATCATGGGTTTAATAAGCACAGAAGGAGGAACACTTTCTGGTAATATATGTAATGCAGGGGTGAAATGCTACCGGTTCAGCCTGGTTCGGGCATACCGGTAGCGGCGGTAGCGCGAGGCTCCGCCCACCCACCTGGATGCCACCATTTTCTTTTTTTAACCCTCTGTGCATGAGCAAAGCCTCCTGTGCATGCACAGAGGGTGAAAAAAACGTGTGATGGTGGCACGCACGCTCACTTCGTGCGCACGCACACAAATTGCGCGCTTCCGAACTGGTAGGGAAGGTAAGTAGATTTCACCGCTGATGTAATGTCTTTTTTCTTCCATAGATCACATTGTTCTTGACTTAACTCTCTGAGTTGGAAACAAAATTTAGCTAGACGTATTTAATAGAAAAGAATGTGTAATGCGTAATATGTTGAATGTCTGAACAGTCTGATCTCTGTTATTTGTCCCCTAATAACTGCAAAATTAAATTACTGTAATATGCCTATACTGTATGTGAAGGTTGTTTGGAACAGTAGCATTGAACATTGCTAGCAGGCTGCTTATTCCTTAGAATAATCATAATAGCAATAGCACTTAGACTTATACACAGTGCTTTATAGCCCTCCCTAATTTACAGAGGCAGCATATTGCTCCCAACAATCTGGCTCCTCATTTTAATGACCGCAGAAGGAGGGAAGGCTATGTCAATCTTGAGCCAATGAGACTGGAACTGCTGAACTCCTGGCAGTCGACAGTCAGCAGAATTAGCCTGCAATACTGCATTCTAACCACTGAGCCACCATGGCATAATAAAACAGGCATTATATGATCAGATTCAGCAGTTAAACCTGAGATAAGATAGGTCAGTGAGATGAAGAGAAAAACACCAGCTTTCTCATAAGTAAGCCACAGTTGTAAGTGCCTGCAGGCTCAAGACTGGCTAAGCTTAAAGGCAGCTCTGTTGAAAGGGCAGGTGTGATGGTTGGAATAGAAAATGGAGGAAGATGGAGGATATCAGAGCAGGATGACAAAGAAGCCTACGGAGGAAAGAGTGGACATTTTTTTAAATCAACAGATTTAAACAGACTCTGAATAAACAGAGTTTTCTACTGTTGTAAGGGTTCAGTTCCAAATGGGGAAAAAGACACTGGATTCATGGAAGTTGCTTGGAAAGAAGGTTTAATGGTGGACAGGAGCACATGGCTTGAGTTCCTGAACAGAAGAGATGGATCACATGCTTCCAGATGTTGGTTGAAGAAGAAAAGGCAGATATGCTGAGAGTCCCTTGGTTTTATGCCCTCTTGGGCCCTGCCCCGGGGCCTCCCGCTCCTGTGCAAGAAATGCACTCTGATTGGCTGTCAGACTCCCATGGGGCCATGCAGGGGCAACTCTGTAGGCTGTCCGGAGTCCAAGTTTGCTTGAGTCTTGCTGGCTGATGCAATCTTCCCAGGTGCCATGTGGTAAGATGGGTAGCGGGCTAATTCTATCATGTCCTAAGGGTGAAGGTCTTAATCCCATCACCCTGGAGCTGAAGGGGAGGTCAGGGAGCTTCAGGAAGCTGCTTTGTCTTTAGAACATGTTTCTTCTCATCCAGGGAAACATATTCTTCCTTTTCAATATTTCCTAGGATATTTCATTTTTCTAGGAGAGGGGTGGGTGCTAACTTCCTTCAGTGCCTATCTGTGTTGGCAGGTTAGGATCTAACTCATTTCTCAGGTGCTAAGTAGAGCTGATTCTTCTTACGAAAGAAAAAGAAGAGTCTTCAGAAGTAGGAAATTACCTGATAGCTTGGTAGCTGAGGCTGGGATGCTGGATGTATCTGCTGTTATGAAGAAGGTAACAAGCCTCAAACTGTTGCTGCCTGTTTCCAATTTTCTCTCTTGGTTTGATATCTTATGTTTGAGATATTTTCTTTTGTATTTGTCACGATGTGAATATATTGCCAGTTGAGCCTCTGTGCTATATTTCTTAGTCTTCTACTATATTTCTAGATCTACTGTATTTTCTAATCAAGCAGACATGTGATGTGTGTTTCTGCGCATGTGTGCATTCCAGGAGTTTGTCTCCTCCTTCCTTCCTCTCCTGCAAGCCTCAGCCGAAGGCAGATGTGAATTCCTGACTGGGACAATGTAGCTTAATTAAGGTTTATGTTTTGTTACTTTTATACTGAAATAAATATTTTGTTAACTAGAATTAAATCTCGGTTTTATTTTCTACGTAAGGATGACTTCAAGGGAACAAGATCTATATCGCCTCGGTAGGAATAAATTCCTATCCTATCAGTATTCTTGGCATGGGCTGCTGATATTCGAAATATATTGTTTTGTTTTCTACCCCTGGCCCTGGATGCTTAAGGGCCTGGGAAGAAAAAACAACCTTAGGTTGTCCTCATCTTTGGAGTCCAGTTTTTGATGCTGTTACTGTTTCCCACCTCTCTGCCTACAAGGGATTTTGCCTAGTTGGTGCTCATGCATTAACTAAGGCCAAACTAGGGAACAGATTAATCATTTACAATCCAGGTGCCATGCTGAATTTATTATTGATACAAAACTTACTGTGACAGGTATTGCCTCTCTAAAATTCCCTGTAGAAGGACAGTTCAAATTGTGAAACTATATATCCAAGATTAGAAAACCAATTCTATTGAAAATAATTTTGTTTTGTAAATGCACTTCACAGGGATTTGTTTACCTGAATAGGATCTCTCCCCTCCTTGCTAGCATGGTTTGTGGAAATATTTTCCATATAATTCATCATCATCATCTTAGCCATTGTCTATCCACTTGCAGGATGAAGGCCTCTTCCACATGTTTGCTATATAAGAGCCGAGGTGGCGCAGCGATTAGAGGCAGTACTGCAGGCCACTTTAGCTGTCTATGATCCGCAGGTCAGCAGTTCAAATCTCACCGGCTCAAGGTTGACTCAGCCTTCCATCCATCCGAGGTAGGTAAAATGAGGACCCAGATTGTTGGGGGCAATATAAATATACATTGCTTACTGGTGTAAACTGTTTAGAGAGTGCTTGCACTGTGAGGTATATAAATCTCTAAATCTCTAAATCTCTAAATCTCTAACTCTCTAACTCTCTAACTCTCTAACTCTCTAACTCTCTAACTCTCTAAATAAATAAATAAATAAATAAATAAATAAATAAATAAATAAATAAATAAATAAATAAATAAATAAATAAATAAATAAATAAATAAATAAATAAATAAAACAAATAAAACAAATAAATAAAATTACTAATATTTACTTACATTAATTCAAAATTCAAATATATGTGAACAATCATTCATACATTATGACATATGCTTGCATAGTAAATGAAAATATTTAAATTAAGCAGATGAATCAAAGTGGAAAATTAATTACACTGATTCCACTTGGAGTCCTTTTGGCTAAACATATTGCATGGCAATGCTTGACTAGGGACCTCAATCAGGGATTTAAATTCCACGTTTCAGATGTGGTTTGATGCTGCCATCTTATAATATTGAGATTGCTATTTCTGTAGAGTCCAGGTGGCCTGTAAATGGAATTGAAACAGAAATCTTCAAAAACAGAAATCCACAAGAGGCAGTTAAAATGACTGCTAGAATTTGCAGGCTCTACAGCAGCACAGGACTTACTTGTTCAGGAGAGACTCTGTTCTTTGAAAACAGATACTATGATTTTTCCATATTTGGGATGTTTAAGAAAGAATGGCAAATGTAATATAGAAGTGGAAAAACTCTTAACATTGATTTCTTCTAAACTCTTAGGGTATTTTCCACATTGTCACGGTTTCCAGCGAAAGCATGTTAAACAAAAGGCACATATGTTGCACTTGCCTCAAGGTTCTAAAAGCAAAACACTCACGTTCCATGCTTTGGGAAAGGTATAAACTTTAAGTCTAAACAAAGTTGTTGTTTTATTACTCCCACTCGATATTGTGCTTAGGCAATAAAAAATTATGTTGTTCCAAATGCAACAGGGACTGTGAGATAATGCATTATTTCACGTACATTTTTGTGCCTGTGCACAAATTAATATAAAAAATAACAGAATAGCAGTGTTGAAAGGGACCTGGGAGGTCTTCTAATCCAACTTTCTGCTCAAATGAAAAGATAATAGAACTACTCAAGGAAAGGGATGGGTATATCCCTTTCAGGGATACATCAGGCAGCTGATGTAATGTGCCGATGCCTGGACGACGTTAGGACCTGGATAGGGAGAAACAGACTCAGACTCAACCCCGACAAGACTGAGTGGCTTTGGATACTGCCTCCTAAGGACCAAGACAACGGTCCCTCCTTGGTTCTGGAGGGAGTGAAATTAACCCCCTCAGAACAGGTCCGCAATTTGGGGGTCCTCCTAGACCCACAGCTAAAATTAGAGCAACACCTTACAGCTGTGGCTAGGGGGGCCTATGCACAGGTTCGCCTGGTGCACCAATTGTGGCCATACTTGGAGAAGGAGGTTCTACTCACGGTCACTCATGCCCTTGTCACCTCTCGATTGGACTACTGCAATGCGCTCTACATGGGGCTACCCTTGAAGAGTATTCGGAGACTTCAGTTGGTGCAAAATGCAGCTGCGTGTGCTGTGGTGGGTGTGCCAAGGTACACCCACATTACCCCTATACTCCGCCAGCTGCATTGGCTGCCCATCAGTCTCTGGGTACAATTCAAGGTGTTGATCACCATCTTTAAAGCCCTACATGGCCTAGGACCAGGTTACCTTCGGGACCGCATTCTGCCTCATACTTCCTTCCGACCGGTTAGGGCCCACAGAGTGGGCCTCCTCCAGGTCCTGTCAGCCAAACAATGCCAGCTGGCGGGCCCTAGGGGGAGGGCCTTCTCTGTGGGGGCCCCGTGCTCTGGAACCAACTTCCCCCAGAGACTCGAACCATCCCCACCCTCCTGGCCTTCCGAAAAGCCGTCAAGACATGGCTCTTCCTGCAGGCAGGGGGGAACGATTAAATCCATCTGAATTCCCCCCTTGGTATGGCTGATTGTGAATCATTTTTAATTTTTTGTATATTTTTAACTGTTGTTTTTAAATTACTGTTTATTATTAGTGTTCTCCTAAAACTGATGTACGCTGCCCTGAGTCCCTCGGGAGTAGGGCGGCATAGAAGAACAATAAATAAATAAATAAATAAATAAATAAATAAATAAATAAATAAATAAATAAATAAATAAATAAATAAATAAATAAATAAATAAATAAATAAATAAATAAATAAATAAATAAATAAATAAATAAATAAATAAATAAATAAATAAATAAAAGTCTAAGTGCTATTGCTATTGCTATCTCTGGGATGGGATATCTATGTGCAAGATACCCAGATATCATATTTTTGCTACTGGGATTTGCAGGCAAAAAAAATCTCATCTTTTTGACCACTGAGGTGTGGTCAAATAAAACTTTCATGAACCCAAGTCATCAATTTTTAGGAAGTCCTGTAAAATGGCCACATTTGTCAGCTAGAACAGAGAAGAGACCTAAATGGAAATAGGCAGCAAACAGGACAAAAGTTGTTGGTTCTTCAACAAAAGAACTGAAAGGAGAGAAAGAAATAGAACCACGAATAAATATAAGAGAAAATTTGTGAGGCTCAGAGAGAGCTGGTGTGGAGCACAGAATGCTTGCAAAATAAATTTTAGCAAGGGCATCTCACCTGGAAAAGCAATGGGACAAGAGACAGCTCTACAACACAGTCCTTTCAGCATTTCCAGGAAGGCTCCACACCCATTTGCACTACTCAGGTCACCCTGAGGGCACAGACAAATCTCCAAGTGGCCTCAACAACTCTCTAAACGAATGCAAATGACCAACTGTTTGCAAGGAATATAAATTCTTCCATTTCCCACCATCCAGTCAGTGCTGAAGAATCTTCTTGGATGAGAAGTGAAACATCTTCAAAGAAAAACAAAGTCCAGTTGCCTCTTTAAAAAGCTCCTTTGGGACAACCATGATCTGGATGACTGAGAATGTCCAAAGACAAGGGAGAGAAATAATATATTTCTCTTCTTAACTTTTTTGTTTGTTTGTTTCCCCTTTACCCTTCCCATAGGCTTGTCTGAAGGTTAATAAGGGCGTGTCTTTGTATTTAATGCTGTGCATTTCTGTATAAAATCAGGAACTTGTAGAATAATTCCAATGGCTTCCAAAAATGAGTTCTTTTGTACTGCAATTGAAAAGCTGGAACTATACAAAAGAAGGGTTCTCCCCCATTATGCATATATGCTGAATGCAGCTAACACAGATGAGTAGTTCCTAGTTATTACCCACAAGAATGGTGCAATTGTTTTTTCTCTTAGCAATACAAATGTAGTGAAGGGAAAACCCCAACCTCCTGGTGAATAAGCTGCATCAGCAGAGAACGAGCGTTTGCAGATTTAATGCCTGTTGGGCTTAAAGGCCATTTGAACAAAAATGGAAGGATTTGAGAATAAGGATGAGGGCACATATATAAAGCAATCAGCAGAAAGGAAAACTGAAGATAATAAAACTACTGCTGGACTGAAGAAGAGCCTATATAATCAACCTACCCCAATTTTTCAATTCAGCCTGGTCTTAAATCAACTTACTCACTATGCAACGAATAGAGCTATTTCCTCAAGCTAGAATGTCAAGAGAAAGGAAAGTATTCAAGTAAGGTTTGCCTACATATCTTACTAAAGCTGGGAAGAACATTGGCAAAAATAAACTAAACACAAAATACAAACTTGATGATCATGACCTTGATGATGATCCTCACCCAGTAAAGGACCTTGGAGTACTCATCTCCGTTGGGGTGAGAATAAGATCTCATAGAGGCGATTTAGATCTTTTCTTGGAATTCAGACAGTTAGAAATAAAGCCGAGATTAAAAGTCTAATAGAAAATATTTATTTCAGTACAAAAACAATAAATCCTGAATAATTACATCTTTGCTAAGAAAACACGACCGTTCAGGTCAATAGCTAAGGCAGAAGAGAATTAATGGTGGTTTAGGAATGCACACATGTGCACTCATCATATCACATGTTCTGCTTAGGTTGGAATGTACCATAATATTAGATAGGGGTGCATCACCCTGCATAGACATACAACTGACAATATTCACTACGTGACAATCTCTAATGATCTAAGTGCCAGAGCCCACTGCAACAACATAGCTAAGAAGGCATTAAGAGTGGCCTTAGCGTAGCTTCTTCTCTGGTAACTTCTTGCGTAGCTTCTTCTCTGGTAACATTGTACTCTTAACCAGAGCATACAAAACATTTGCTAGACCGATTCTTGAATACAGCTCATCTGTCTGGAACCCACACTACATATCAGACATTAATACAATTGAGAATGTCCAGAGATACTTCACAAGAAGAGTATTACGTTCCGCTGTTCACAACAGAATACCTTATGAAACCAGACTTGAAATTTTGGGACTTGAAAATTTAGAACTACGCCGCCTTCGATCTGACCTAAGTGTAGCTCACAAAATTATCTGCCACAATGTCCTACCTGTTAACGACTATTTCAGCTTCAACCGCAATAATGCACGAGCTCACAATAGATACAAACTTAATGTAAACCACTCCAAACTTGATTGCAAAAAATTCGACTTCAACAACAGAGTGGTCAATGCCTGGAACACTTTACCTGACTCAGTAGTTTCTTCCCCTAACCCCAAAAACTTCAACCTCAGATTATCTACCATCGACCTCACCCCATTCCTAAGAGGTCGGTAAGGGACGTGCATAAGCGCACAATCGTGCCTACCGTTCCTGTCCTAATGTACCCATATATTCATACCTCTTTTACTCTTATTCATGCTTGTACTATTACATATATATTCAATCATGTTTTACTGTTTATACTTTGCTTATAATCATTTATGCTTGACAAATAAACAAATACAAATACAAATACAAAACTTGAGGTTCTCAACACCTTTGGAGAGTCCAAAGTTTGTCAATTGTCAATTCATCCTAGTCAGCTCCCCATCGTCAAATCTTTGTTTCAATAATGAAGATGAATGTTGGAAAAAGTGGTATAAACATGGATGGTAAGCTTGAGTGCCAAGGCATTCAAAGGTCACAGTTTTGGGAAGATTGAATTAAAGCTTAATATGCACATTCTGAAAATGATTAAGAAGTGGTTCAAACACCATGTGAGATAACAACCATTGCTATACAGTCAAGCCACCTGAATTATTCAAGTTTTTCTCAAGCCTGGAAAAAAAAAGTGCTGATGATTTAGGAGAGGCATTATTTTTAATGCATGGAGTTCTTAAAGTCCTTAATCAGCCATCTTTTAGGTTTCTACATAATCCCAAATAAACTGGACTGCTTTAAATAATATAAAGAGGAGAGGCTGGATCATTTATTTCAAATCATTTCCAAAAAAAACCCCATGTTCTACCCTTTGTTTCACATTTTGGGCTATGCATGGTTCGAAAACAGCTTATTAACCGTGGCTGACTCCACCCAATATACGAAGCCATAAACTAATGAAGGTTAGGGTTGGGAGTAGAGTCATGCACTAGATATACATTGCAGATGTTCCGATATGCCCTTGAAGCAGGAATCAATGTTGATGTGCAGGCCAAAAATTGTTGATGAATGAGTCTTTTAAAGATTGACTGACTGACATGAATGGTAAGATTGTCTACCTCACTATTAACCTTGATCTACAAGCCGCTGTTGCTGGATTCAAAGAGCATACTAAGCCATAGAAACGGCATTGTAACAAAAACACTGTGTTACTTAGACCATTATTTGAACAGCACATTAGTCTTGTTAGATGTAGTTCCCTTTAATCATTAAATGAAAGAAAACTAATTTCAATAGAATGAAACAGCATCCATAGAAAAATGTTTATTGTGCAATGCCAACAATTCTACTATCAAGCTCTTTTGAACCATAACTAATAACTATAGCTTGACTAGATGGGTTATAATACAACTTTTTCCTCTGCTATTATTATTTGGCAGGTCTTTTTAAAAAAGGTCACAAGTGTCTGTTACAATGAACAAATTGTTCTCATATTTTAAGTCACTCTTTGTTTTTGGAAAGAGCAAACTACTGTTCATTTTTAAGGCATGTCATTCTTGGATAAAATGGGTATGATATTTAAGGGCCCCTGTAAACAGATTCTAAGATCTGTCACAAATGCGTGAAGAAAGGCTGAGCTGAAAGTTTGCTCAAAGTAATCCACGTAACACCCATTCTCCGCCAGCTGCATTGGTTGCCTATTAGTCTCCGGTTGCAATTTAAGGTATTGGTTTTGACATGGCTCAGGACCAGGTTACCTTCGGGACCGCATCCTACCACATACCTCCCTACGACCAGTTAGGTCCCACAGAGTGGGCCTCCTCCGGGTCCCATCAGCCAAACGATGTCGGTTGGCAGGTCCACGGGGGAGAGCCTTCTCTATGGAACCAACTCCCACCAGAGATCCAGACTATCCCCACTCTACTGGCCTTCCGCAAAGCCGTAAAAATATGGCCCTTCCGGCAGGTGGGGTGAAGAAGATCAGATTCCCCCATGAATGAATGTTTTCTTTTAATTATGAAATGTTTTTTAAATTTATGTATTATGTATATTGTTCTTATTCATGTTGTACGCCGCCCTGAGTCCTACGGGATTGGGCAGCCTATAAGAATTTTTAATTTAATTAAATTAAATTAAACCTTCTGCAGCCTTAGTATTATATAGAGTCATGGCTTTACAAAATTCAAAGTTGCAATCGTTCACATGTCACGGTTATCACTAACAGACATCAGCATGCAAACATTCATTGTATGATTGCCCACTAATCATCTTTGTTGCTCTTCTTTGCACTCTTTCTAGAGCAGGGGTGTCAAACTCGCGTTGTCACGGCAGCATTACGTGACGTATCGTGACTTTTTTCCCCCTTTGCTAAACCGAGCATGGATGTGGCCAGCACGTGACGCATCTGGCCCGCGGGCAGTGAGTTTGACACCCTGGTCTAGAGTCTCAACATCTTTTTTGTATTTTGCCTGAGAGTGAGTCGTCAGAGCTAAGAGGCGCAGTACAAGAGGGAGTCGAAATAGAGGGAGGAGTAAACTGACCGGATCCAGCTTCGGCTGCAGCAGAAGAAAGCCCGACAGCACTCAGGAGATCCGGAAGAATCCGGCGGCGACCTGTTTACCTACAGGAGTACGCATGCACTGAAATAGGCAGAAAGGGGTATAATGTACCGGAAGGCCACCAGGGGCCGCTCTAGGAATGGGAAGTACAAGAGTTGTGATTGGTTGATGGGTTGACAGCCGGCTATATAAAAGCGAGCTGTCAACAAGAGTTACCTCAGTTCATGTTATGCATTGTTATGGAAGTTGCCATTATGATAAGACATTAAAGAGTTATACTTACCTTTACCGGGAGTCACCTCAATAATCTCGCCCATCAGATACGCTACACAGCAGTGGCGACCAAAATTGGATGCATTATTCCAAGTGTGGTCGCACCGGGGCATTATAAAGTAGTATTAACAGTTCACGTGATCTTGACACTATCCCTCTGTTGATCCAGCCTTGGACTGCATTGGGTTTTTTTGTAAGCTGCAGCACACTGATGGCTCATACTTAAGTGGTTGTTCATTAGGACTCCTAGATCCCTCTCACAATTGCTATGATTCAGCCAGGTACCACCTATTCAATATTTGTGCATTTGGTTTCTTGCCTAAGTTTAAAACCTTACTTTTCTCATCACTGAATTGTATTTCGTTGGACACAGCCCAGTGTCCAAGTCTGTCCAGATCTTTCCGGATCTTCCGAAGTGTTGGCTATTTTCCTCAGCTTGGTTTGATGAGTTTCCCTCTAAATCATTTATGAAGATGGTAAAAAATACTCAGTCCAAGACAGAACCTTGAGGTACTCCGCTTCATGTTTTATTCCATGTAGACATTATTCCATTGAGGATTACTCATTAAGTACCGTATATTGAATGCAGTTGGTCAGCCAGTTACGAATGCATCTTGGTAATGATGCTGTCTATCCCACATTTTTATATCTTACCAGAAAGTAGTTTGTGGTTTATTTTGTCAAATGCATTGAAGTCCAAGTATACTGTGTCCACAGCATTTTGCTGGCCCACTAATATCCTATAGCTGTGAGGAATGGAGCTACATGCATTGTCCTAGGAGACACTCATAATAAATCAAGAGAAAATAAGTTTATTTTTCAAAATACATCAGTACCTAGTCAAACTAGGCAATCTCTCTGTTCTATGGGATGTTGCTTTTTCATTATTTGACCTCTTCAAATAGATATCTTTTTTTTTCTTGCCTGTTTCAAAAGCTAAAGACATGCATTGTTTTCTTGACACATTTCTGAATGCAATAATAGGTTCTTATTGTATAGATTACTTCAACCATAATGGTTAATTATTCCTCTTTCATTCCTATAAAGTCTCCCTCAGACTAAATTCTGCTTCAGCAAATGTATTACTTATTTGTCACTGGACTTGAATTTATGATGCATTAAGAAAAGAGATTTTTTTTCACATTTATAATTCTAATTGTACCTGGACAAAAACTTTGCCATGCTATTTCATTTTCTGAGTTACAGATTGTCCTGCACAATTATCTCAAGACTGCCCCCCACCCCCACCCCACCCAATTCCCACTATTAGACTGGAAATATTGCTGAATAGTACATTATCTTATTTCAAAGATGAAGATACGTATTATTTGTGTTAAGGGGAGCATTCCCCCATAGAGGCGACATTGGATCTTTTACTTGGAATTCAAATACTTAGAAAATAAAACCGAGATTCAAATCTAATTAACAAAATATTTATTTCAATACAAAAGTAATAAAAAAATCCTTAATAAGCTACATCTTTTCAGCTAATGAAGTCACGTCTGCCTTCGGCAGAAAATGGAGAAGAGAAGGGAAAAGGAGTTGACTCCTGGAATGCACGCATGCGTAGTAAAATATATCACATGTCTGCTTGATCATAAATACAAGAAACCTTAGGAAACATAGAGTTGCACAACTGGCAATAATTCACATCGTGACAATTTGTTTCACATAAAAAAAGAAAAATCACAGTAGATTGAAAAGAAAAGGGGGCAAGCTATTTTCCAAAATACTAGAAGGCAAGACAAGAAACAATGGATGGAAACTAATCAAGGAGAGAAGCAACCTAAAACTAAGGATATATTTCCTAACAGGAAGAACAATAAAGCAGTGGAATGGTTTGCTTTCGGAAGTTATGTGTGCTCCAACACTGGAGGCTTTTAAGAAGAGACTGGACAGCCACTTGTCTCAAATAGTATAGGGTCAATTAAGAGGTGTGCTGATACCTGAAGCTGCAAATCTATTTTGTCCTGAATGCACTACTTCTTCGATGTCCACTCTGATTGCTGAGACCATCTGCTTTCAACCCTCTCTGTTGAGACAATGTGGTAACAGCAAGTGCAATTATATGTAGATTTTCTTAAATCAAGTGTCCTGCAAGAAATTGACCGTGATCATAGATTTCAACATATGTAGAATACAAAATAACCATTTTGCATTTTTTAATTTAAGAGCCATCTGAAATAAATGTAGATTTGCTGCAAACGTTTCTTACAATTCAGCTTTCACACACACTTGACCTCCTCAACAATTGTTTATACTAATAAAAAGACTTATTTTGGCTCTTCCATCTTCATGCTTCACTAAACAACCCATTCACAATGAATTAATTGATTTCACTCTGCCATAGACTTCCACTTACAGAGGTAGCCTTAGGCATCATGTCTGCAGATCATTAAACCTGAACTCTGGTTTAGCACTATTTCATCATCCATAGCATATACAGCTGAACAATTTTAGAGTACTGAGCCGTCATGAAAAAACAGACTAATTTCAAGAGAGTATTTTATTTTGAAAGCTTTAAAACTTTGACATTTCATCATGTTGAGGTTTGCAATATATTTTTTTTTTTTTGGAGAAAAAGAAGAGAAAGCAAGTCCATAAATTTGGCAGGGACACTTGCAAAACCAAACCAAGATATAAATGCATAACACATATTTCAATCTTCCTTTAATTCAGGGAAAGGTGGCAGTTTTTGAGATTTTACCAATTCAAAAATAGCACAGGAATGCCAGGGTTTTTTTTTTTTTAAAAAAACTCTCCATATATAAAAAGCTGCCCATAAAGACAAAGGAATAAGCACATAATTAGCACTTCCCTGTTATGTGTAGAAGATTGCAATAAGCTCTTTGTTATGTTAGCATTCCAAAATATGACATCCAGACTGTGAAGTGTCCTTATGAAGAATTCCATCATTTTAAACACCACTACAAACTGCATTTTACTTTTTTTTCTCTTTTGTTGGCTTCTAGTACTGATTCACCCTGGTTTATCTCTATGTTTGAGCTACTTCTGGCAAGGCTTCGATTTCTTTGCCCTGGCTAGACCTTTGCAGTTCTTCAAGTTCTACTTCTGTGAATACTTATTTTATATTATAAATTGATGTTGATCTGCCAGCCTCTGTTCTGTTATTTCTGATTCTAGGTGTTGTTCTTTCCAGACCAGGTGAATTCTTTTCAGATATCCTCTACTCATTGGACTTAGTTTGTGGGAGCAAATAATCACTTCTTTGTTTGTGTATTTGTGATGGGTATTTGTGTATTTGTGATGGGTATGCAACTATTCCTCCAGTAGTCCTGCAGCTGAAGGCCCTATGTCTTTAGCCAACAGTCCTGAGTCCTACAGTCCACTTGTCCCTGGATGTCCAGGAACTTCAGCCCTTAGCTCAGTCCTTGTTGACACAGGTAATGACTAATCCAGTATAGGTTTCTGCAGGGGTGGGTTCCTAATTTTTTACTACCGCTCTGTGGGCGTGGCTTATTTTGTGGGTGTGGCTTCTCGGACTGCTGAAGGGAGGGGAACTGAGATAGGTCCTGCCGCCCATTCCCCCTCCCCTCAGCAGCTCGAGAAGCCTCAAACGTGCGAAAATGCTTAGGATCATCACCGCGCGTCCGTGGCTTCTCGGACTGCTGAAGGGAGGAGAATGGAGATAGCTCCTGCCGCCCGTTCTTTCAGCGTCTCACGCGTTCCCTCAGCCATCCTCCCCTGCTTGGACTCACTGTGGCGTAGGAAGGCAGCGCATGCGCAGTGCCGGAAGCTCGGCTTCTGGGCATGCTCAAATGAAATTTTTTTTAAAAAATTAATTTTTTTAAAAAAATGGCGGCTCCCAGGCACCGGCAACCGACCGCACCGGTACTGTGATGTCACCAGCGGGCCGCTACCGGTGCTATAGAGTGGACCGCACTGGTAGGAACCCACCACTGGTTTTCTGTAAGTTACATTATTATGTCACCCCATCATCTAGATTTTATTTATTTATTTAGTGTATGGCAAATACATGGACTTATAGTTGTTTATCCGTAGAGAGCCAGGAGTTCTACAAAGACGTCTAGCTGCCACTTGTTGCTAGTCGTTTGCCATGTATTTAGAGAGCCAGCAGTTCTACAAAAATGTCTGGCTGCCAACTGTCGTCAACTGCCAATTTTTCAATGCAGTCTGGCTGCCACTTGTTGCTAGTCGTTTGGTTCACACTTCCGTGCTATCCAGGGGTGCACCACGAGGAGGCAAACTAGCATCACACTAAACTAACTAGCATCAAACTAGCATCATTTTGGTCGCCACGATGTAAAAAGGATGTTGAGACTCTAGAAAAAGTGCAGAGAAGAGCAGCAAAGATGATTAGGGGACTGAAGGCTAAAACATATGAAGAACGGTTGCAGCAACTGGGTATGTCTAGCTTAATGAAAAGAAGGACTAGGGGAGACATGATAGCAGTGTTCCAATATCTCAGGGGTTGCCACAAAGAAGAGGGAGTCAAGCTACTCTCCAAAGCACCTGAGGGTAGAACAAGAAGCAATGGGTGGAAATTAAACAAGGAGAGAAGCAACTTAGAACTAAGGAGAAATTTCCTGATGGTTAGAACAATTAATCAGTGGAACAACTTGCCTCCAGAAGTTGTGAATGCTCCAACACTGGAAGTTTTTAAGAAGATGTTGGACAACCATTTGTCTGAAGTAGCGTAGGGTTTCCTGCCTATGCAGGGGGTTGGACTAGAATACCTCCAAGGTCCCTTCCAACTCTGTTGTTGTTGTTGTTGTTGTTGTTGTTGTTGTTGTTGTTGTTGTTGTTGTTATTATTATTATTATTGTTGTTGTTGTTGTTGTTGTTGTTTAGACTACATGGATTGAGTCCTTTCCAAGGACCAGGGATAGACAGTTGTTGTTTAATAATATAAGAGTCATTATCACAGGATGCAACCTGTTCCAAGTAATGCTATCTTTTGCAATTGACTGAGGGTCATTTTGTCAATACTGGTGGCGTTCAAGATGCTCAAACTCCAGTTGTTTTGGAATTGCAACCAAGGTACCAATTACTGTTGGTACTTACCTTTTGCTATAGTTATTCTACTTACTATTAGTATGTGCACAACAATGTGAAATCACGGCTACTAGTTGCTTTAGCTTCCCAAGAACTTAGTATCATAATCTATCAGCATATTCTGAATAACCTTAGTTATAGAAATAGCATAGTATTCCTTCTGAACGTCAGAAGATTTGCACATGTCTCTCTCTTTGTATGCACACATGTACGTCAGAGGTGGGATTCTACCTCTGATTGCCGGTGCGGTTAATCGCTGAGTGCGCCGCAGAGCCGAAGACGCTGCTCGAGCCTGCTCCCGTTCGCGGAGCGGGAGCTTTCCCCGGGCGCTTTTCCCGCCCGCATGGACGCCGCCAATTGCGTTCTTTTGCCCTCTGCGCATGCCTCCATGCGCAGAGGGCAAAAGAACGCAATTGGCGGCGTCCATGCGGGCGGGAAAAGCGCCCGGGGAAAGCTCCCGCTCCGCGAACGGGAGCAGGCTCGAGCAGCGTCTTCGGCTCTGTGGCGCACTCAGCGATTAACCGCACCGGCAATCAGAGGTAGGATCCCACCTCTGGTGTACATCTATGTGTTCATGTCTAGTAATAACTATTTGCTTTCATGTTTTGTGTGTGTGTCTGTGTGTGTGTGTGTCTGTGTGTGTGTGAATGTGTGTCTGTGTCTGTGTCTGTGTCTAGCAACATACAGAGTTTGACAGGTCTAACAGGCAGCACAGAGGTGATCAGCAGTCATAGAATCCCCCAGTAGAATTTGAACTTTGCTGCAAACCCAAACATAATATGACATCTATGACCTTTTTTTCTTTTTCTGAAATGTCACAAAACAATCTCCTAATTTTGACAAAAACAGGCTTGTTCTTGTGGACCTTTATTAGTCCTAGCAAGAAGTAGAGGTAAGAAATGAAGTTTGCAATAACCCTTGTCATTTTTTAGTCATTTAATTTCCAATTGCCCTTTCACTGTATTTTGCAATGACACATTTCAAAGATTTTTTAAGTATGTCAAGTTATAAACAACCACAACAAAAGTGAATGAAGTGTATTTATAATGCTGTATGCAAATAAAAATTCACTAGGACAGGTTTATCTAATGGGATGAATGGGTGAGTTCCAGGAAAATCTCAGTTGACAAAATCCCAATTTCTAAACAAAACTCTCTGAGGGAAAAAAGATAGTTGTTCAGCAGTATGCATTCTACATTTGAATCATTTGAAGATATGGCCAGCTTATAAACAGACAAACCCAATTCCAGCAACGTTTCTTTATATATTTTAGCCTCCAGTCCCCTAATCATCTTTGTTGCTCTTCTCTGCACTCTTTCTAGAGTCTCAACAACTTTTATAGCTTATGATGTCAGGTGATCTCTGCAAAGTTCAGCTGACCAATCCTGATAAAATATGCCACTGCTTACTTAGCACAATCTATGAATGAGGAAAGGCTGCATATAGCTTAGCAATGATGCTTTCGATGACTGAGTCACTAAACCTAAGTTTAAACCTAACAAACATGTAAATATTCCTTAAATGTGGGATTTAATCATTTAGGCAAACCTATCAAGAAATGTGAAAGTAATTTCAAAATCTTAATTGTAGCTATTATTTTTATTTAGTTATTTATATTCTGCCTTTATTATTTTTACAAATAACTCAAAGTGGCGAATATATCCAGCACATTTTCCTTCTCTTATTTTCCCCACATCAACAACCCAGTGGTGAAATCTACTTACCTTCCCTACCGGTTCGGAAGTGTACGCTCCACGTGCGCTCTCTCACTTTGCTCTTGTGCATGCTTTTTCACCCTCTACGCATGCGCAGAATGCTTTGCACATGCACAGAGGGTTAAAAACAAGAAAATGGCGACATCTGGGTGGGTGGGCGGAGACTCGCGCTACCAGCGCTACCAGTTCTCCAAACCATGCACCGCTACCGGTACGCCCGGACCGGACCGAACCGGTAGCATTTCACCCCTGCAACAACCCCATGAGGTAAGGTGAGGTGAGCTGAGAAAGAGAACAACTGGCTCAAAGTCCTCAGGTGGCTTTCATGGCAAAGGCAGGACTAGAACTCACAGTTGTCTCCCTCTTTCTACTCGGTGCCTTAAGAACTAGACTAAACTGGCTCTCTATAAGAGCAATGCATTGTTATGAAAATTGATCACCTCTGCATATTAAATCACTCTCCCTCTTCTTGACATTTTGAAAATGCTCTCGAACACTGATTCCGAGTTAATTTCAAATTTCAATGTCCACAGGAATATTTTATACTTATTTCACAATGCTTGTAGCCTTCAGTAAAATACTAGTGTAGTTGACCCAGGATGTTTTAACATGGTTCGGTATTCAAATCATTTGTAAATCATCTGGATGAGGAGTGAAAGCAGGAAACAAGCTATTAATATTTCCTGATGATTTACAAATATCTGCCTTATAGTAAAATTAGGTTATAAGCAGGGGTGGGTTCTAACTTAACTCACTGCCGGTTTGCTTCCTTCCGCGCCACATGGCTGTGCGCGCATTGTGCACCGCGTGGCCGCACCACACGCATGCACATGTGCAGTGCTGAAAACTCAACTTCTGCGCATGCGCAGAAGCAAAAACCAGCAAAAAAAGCAAAAAAAGACAAAAACAAGATGGCAGCGCATGCGCAGTGCCGAAAACTTGGCTTCTGCGCATGCACAGAAGCAAAAAACAGCAAATAATCCCCCCCAAAAAAAAATCCAAAAAAAAGATGGCGGCATCCACGGACCGGCACCGACAGAACCGGCTCTGTGATGTCACCACCGGTTTACTACCGCTTCTATAGAACTGATGCGAACCGGGAGGAACCCACCTCTGGTTATAAGGAAACTTTCTGAAAAGGAAAGAAAGAAAACTAAATAATAATATAATATAACAAATTTGCTTAGAGGCAGGTGGTGTATTCTTAAAATTTAATGCTCATGTATGCTAGGAGTAGAATTTTGTGTCTTTCTAACTTTTACTGTAATACAATGCCCATCTATTTTTATCATTTTGCATCCGTGGGAGTGATACATCAGAAAACATCTAGAGGGTCACAAGATCTTTTCTGCTGAAACAATGATGTTTTACATTAGGAATGCTATATTTGTGGCATCAAAACCTGTCAATATTCCATTAATTTTCTGTCATTCTTTGCTGCATCTTCTGGTGATGTGAATTTGTACTTCTCAGATAAAGAATGTCTATTTAAATGGATAATCACAATTTTAAGGAAAAGCCTAATGCTTTGAACTTACTACTAATTACTAATCAATAGTAGGATAGTGGACTCTTATCTGAATTCACTTGTGTTTTTTTTGCTGTTGAAGAAGAAATGAATCTATACAATATAGGGATAGATTTAAAAAAAAACCTAGAAAAACAGTGAATAAGAGATATAGAATTCAGAATAGAAAATTTACCAGGGGAAAAAAAAGGGAAAAGGGAAGAAAAAAAAATCAGATTCATCCTTACTAACCAGCAAAACACTTTTGTAGATGTAACTAACTTTTGTTACATTAAGGATTAAGCCACAGCTATTTCACAAAATTTTAAATAAATTATTTTGAATCTTTTGAATAAATCATTTGTACAACATATTTTAAGTGTCATTATAAAATAATAACAGGTGCATTTTCTAATATCTAATAAGCCTGATAGTTAAAGTCGGGAACTGAATCATTTATTTTGTATGAATTTAGACATCTTACAATCTAGATCAAGAAAATGAACAGCAGGGTGCTTGTGAAAGATTGTGGTTATTCCCAATTTCTTAAGAAAAATCAGATCTCAAGCAAAAGAAAAATCGACCAATTGATTAATTAAGACCCTCATGTGGCTGACAAGGAAAGAAAGCTAATTTTATTATTAATATTAATAATATTAATATTATTATAATAATTAATAAATAATAATTAATATTATTATGTTTAGTAGAACAAAGTACTGCCTTATCTTTATAGATTTGCTAAAATATACATATTTTTGTGCAATTCACTTGCTTCTGAGAAAATTTGTTCTTCTTGCGCTCTTTCAAAGCAACTATGAACTTCCATTAATCTTAAGCATTACACTTAATGACCAGTTGCTTTGTGACTGTTCAAAGTTATGGCGACGTACCCAAAAGTACTTACAATCTGGATTCAAAATTCCAGTGGCTTCCCCCTCACAATCATATGGTCACATTTTGGGTGCTCAGAAAGAGCCATTTGCAGCAGTAGTGGATTCTAAAACCCGTTGCTACCGGTTTGTGCGTGCGCGCCACTTCTGCGCATGCTCAGAAGCATCTTGGGCGGATGGGTGGAGCCTCCCTCTGCCACCGCTACCAGTTTGCAAAACCGGGCCGAACCGGGAGCAACCCACCACTGATTTGTAGCATCCTGAATCACATAACTGTGATCTACAACTTTTTTTTTGGCAGAAATGGGTTTTTACTTCTGATTCCCAGCAAAAACCAATAGGTTAAGCAAAATAATAGGTTTGTTTAACAACTGTGTTATTCATTTAATGACCACTGATGACCAGCATGACATAATATAATAATAATAATAATAATAATAATAATAATAATAATAATAATAATAATAATAATAATAATAATAATAATAATAATAATAATAATAATAATAATAATAATAATAATAATAATAATAATAATAATAATAATAATAATAATAATAATAAATAATTAATAAACAATGAGATTGCTTCCCCCCCATCCCTGATCCTGCCTTTTGCCATCAACAGGCAGTTAGATTGCTTCCCCCCATCCCTGATCCTGCCTTTTGCCATCAACAGGCAGTTAGATTGCTTCCCCCCATCCCTGATCCTGCCTTTTGCCATCAACAGGCAGTTAGATTGCTTCCCCCCCATCCCTAATCCTGCCTTTTGCCATCAACAGGCAGTTAGATTGCTTCCCCCCCATCCCTGATCCTGCCTTTTGCCATCAACAGGCAGTTAGATTCCTTCCCCCCCCCATCCCTGATCCTGCCTTTTGCCATCAACAGGCAGTTAGATTCCTTCCCCCCCCATCCCTGATCCTGCCTTTTGCCATCAACAGGCAGTTAGATTGCTTCCCCCCCATCCCTGATCCTGCCTTTTGCCATCAACAGGCAGTTAGATTGCTTCCCCCCATCCCTGATCCTGCCTTTTGCCATCAACAGGCAGTTAGATTGCTTCCCCCCATCCCTGATCCTGCCTTTTGCCATCAACAGGCAGTTAGATTGCTTCCCCCCCCCCATTTCCGCTGTTGCCGGTCCCAAGCCCGGATGAGAAAGGAGGAGGGTTGGGGTCAGGTTGGCAACCTGGCCTCATAAAAAAAACTCGCCAACCCATATAACATGGTGAAAGAAATGAAGAAAAATTCTATACCGCATCGGTCGTCATGCGTGTTAACAAGGGCCGCGGCGGATGTTGAGGTCCCTGGACATCCGTCGACAAGTGGGCTACAAGTGGACCAGCCAACAAAACGACAAAAATATAGTGCAGATGAAAATCGTGCCATAATGGCCTGTTATTACAACTCAGAGCCAGAAAGAAGAGGTTATTTGAAGCGAATGCATGAACTTTGGAAACAACAATATCCAGATTCAAATGTTAGCGAACAACGACTAGCAGATCAAAGGCGATTTATTATACGAAATAATGTGTTCAGTGAAATTGAATTTGAGAAAATTCAGACAAATTGCCAAATTAAAAAAATAACACCACTAGTGGAAACAACAGAAACTCACAAAACAACTGAAGACATCACACTGGAGCTTCCAACAGAAGAAACTGTTAGTGGAGAAGTAATAGCACCACTACCAGAACCAGTCATGATTGAACCAATTGATGAACTAACTGAAAAACAAAAGGAATTGAAGGACAAAATCATGGAGCATGTACTGTCTAATGAGGAAAGGCAACGTTTACCATCATTAAAAACTGTGCCTAACAAAAACTTGGCACCTATAATGAGAATGGTTAATGCAGTACTTTCAACAATTGAATCGGCATCCATCTTAGAAACAAATCAGTTAATGTACAGTGCAGCTGCAATAGTCACTAATGAACTAGGTTTTAAAAACAAAGCACCTAGTCGCAAGGCAGAAAAAGCATCAAAACCAAAGTGGAAAATTCGACTGGAACAAAAAATAAAAAAACTCAGAACAGATGCTAGCAATTTAAAAAATATGAATGAACAACGGCTAAAAAATAGCAAGATCATGGATCAATTAGCCAGAAGATACAGGCTTGATACAAGGAAAATTGAAGAAGCACTTGAAATTGTAAAACAGCAAATAACAGCAATAGCCAGAAAAATTGAAAGATATGATGCAAGAATCATTCAGTACAAGCAAAATCAGCAATTTCGATCAGATCAAAGACGTTTCTACCAAAGCCTCAATGCAAATGACAATTTCAAAAGTGAAAAACCAGAAAAGCAAGCCACAGTTGAATTCTGGAAAGAACTGTGGGAAAATGCAAAGGATTACAATAAGGAAGCAAAGTGGATACAAGACTTTGAGAAAAGTGTTGGCAAGAAGCAAATGCAAGTATTAGAAATAACAACTGAGATGGTCAAAAATCGAGTAAAAAAAGTAAAGAACTGGACATCACCTGGAAATGACCAATTACATGGTTTCTGGCTCAAATATCTGACCAGTTTGCATGCAATATTGGCCAAGCAACTGAACGAAATGCTACAAAATGGTCAAATTGATGAATGGTTGACAACTGGAAAAACATACTTGATTCAGAAAGATGCAACTAAAGGAACAACACCTGGAAACTACAGACCAATAACATGCTTGCCAACAACCTTCAAATTACTCACCGGGATAATTGCAGATAACATAATGGATTATTTGGAAACAAATAACATCTTGCCAGTAGAGCAAAAAGGCAACAAAAGAAGGAGCAGGGGCACAAAAGATCAGCTCCTAATTGACAAAATGATACTAGAAAACTGTAAGAACAGAAAAACGAACTTGAATATGGTCTGGATTGATTACAAAAAGGCGTACGACTCACTGCCACACAGCTGGATCATCAAATGCTTAGAAACTATTGGCATCAGCAAAAATATTACATCATTCACTGAAAAAGCGATGAAACAATGGAGAACTGTGTTGGCAGTAGGGAATGAGAACTATGGAATGGTTAATATCAAGAGAGGAATTTTTCAGGGAGATTCACTTTCACCCCTCCTCTTCATCATCGCAATGATCCCACTATCAGTAATCTTAAAAAAAATGAAACTTGGATACCAAATAGCCAAAGACGCTGAAAAAATTTCACATTTATTGTATATGGATGATTTGAAACTGTATGGAAAGTCAGAAATAGAAATCCAATCACTGACCAACACAGTCCTAATATTCAGCACAGATATCTCAATGCAGTTTGGCATGGAAAAATGTGCCACTGTATCTATGAAAAGGGGCAAAATCACTACATGTGACGGAATTGAAATGCCCAATGGCCAATTAATTAAATGCAATCAAAATGAAGCCTATAAATATCTGGGCATTCTGCAGTTGGATAACATCAGACATGGAGAAGTGAAAACTATCATTAGAAGAGAGTACACCAACAGAGTTAGGAAAATTTTGAAATCTAAATTAAATGGTGGAAACACCATCAAGGCCATGAATACCTGGGCAATACCAGTCATAAGATACACGGCTGGTATAATTAACTGGACACAAGCTGATTTGGACATTTTGGACCGAAACACCAGAAAACTAATGACAATGCACTACAGTTTACATCCACGTAGTGACACTGATAGACTTTACCTGCCCAGAAAATCAGGTGGCAGAGGACTACTACAAGTAAAGCAAACAGTTGAAGAAGAAAAGCATGCATTGGCGGATTATTTAAAAGAAAGTCAAGAACATCTATTAATTGAAGTAAAGAACAAAAATCTACTGAAGGTCCAACAGACGAAACAAGAATACAGAAAAAATGTGATAAAATCAAGAATGGAGAGTTGGCAAAATAAAGCATTACATGGCCAATTTCTGGAAAAAATAAAAGACAAAGTGGACAGTGAAAAAACTTGGTTATGGTTAACATCTGGTACTTTAAAGAAAGAAACAGAATCATTGATCCTGGCCGCACAAGAACAGGCAATTCGTACAAATGCCATAAAGGCCAAAATTGATAAATCTTCAAATGATGCTAAATGCAGATTATGCAAGGAAGCTGATGAAACTGTAGCCCATGTGCTCAGCTGCTGCAAGAAAATCGCACAGACTGATTACAAATTACGACACAACTCTGTTGCACAAATGATCCACTGGAATTTATGCAAAAATTATAACATCCATACTGCTACAAACTGGTGGGAACACAAGCCTGAAAAAGTCACTGAAAATCAGATGGTCAAGATCTTGTGGGATTTTCGTATACAAACAGACAAGGTACTGGCGCATAATACACCAGACATCACGTTGGTCGAGAACAACAAGGTGACTATAATTGACATTGCAATACCAGGAGATAGCAAGGTCGATGAAAAGGAACACGAAAAAATTGCAAAATACCAGGACTTAAAAATTGAAATCCAACGATTATGGCACAAACCAGCAGTGGTAATTCCAGTAGTGATTGGAACACTGGGTGCTATCCCAAAAGCACTGGAATTACATTTAAAACAGCTCAAAATTGACAAAATCACCATCAGTCAAATGCAGAAAGCCGCACTGCTCGGTTCCGCACATATACTTCGAAAATACATTACGACTTCCTAGGCCCCTGGGTGGGGCTCGACTAGTAATCAATGCCAAATCCGGCGAAACAACTGGCCGCTGTGATACAATTGTATAATAATAATAATAATAATAATAATAATAATAATAATAATAATAATAATAATAATAATAATAATAATAATAATAATAATAATAATAATAATAATAATAATAATAATAATAATAATAATAATAGAGTTGGAAGGGACCTTGGAGGTCTTCTAGTCCAACCCCCTGCTTAGGCAGGAAACCCTATACAACTTCAGACAAATGGTTATCCAACATCTTCTTAAAAACTTCCAGTGTTGGGGCATTCACAACTTCTGGAGGCAAGCCGTTCCACGGATTAATTGTTCTAACTGTCAGGTAATTTCTCCTTAGTTCTAGGTTGCTTCTCTCCTTGTTTAGTTTCCACCGATTGCTTCTTGTTCTACCCTCAGGTGCTTTGGAGAATAGCTTGACTCCCTCTTCTTTGTGGCAACCCCTGAGATATTGGAACACTGCAATCATATCTCCCCTAGTTCTTCTTTTCATTAAACTAGACATACCCAGTTCCTTACAATCATAATTCTGGGCTTAATTACAGTTTTAATTTGAGGATTAATTGTACTGAGAAATGTTGTGCTATAACTTCCACACAACAACCTGGAAGTTACAAAGACCTGTTTAAGCTGATCTACAACTGTAATAATAGTTTGATTGATGCAAACATCTGTTGAAAAGCTGTCAAAGTCTATTTCTTTAGAGACATTGATTACACAAGTTTTTTAGATAATCAATACAGTTGCTCATGGACAAGTAGGGATCAGGACTGCTCGTTTCAATCAGTAGAATGGCAGAAGTTTCTAATTACAGAATTTTGAATTTTTAGCACTCTAAGAGAATTTTGATAAAATGACTTCACTTTTTAAGAAGAGGACGTGAGTTTGGAATGGCAGAGAAAATAACAAATAACTCAGATATATTCATTAAAAATGTTGACATGGCTTCCAGTCTCCCCTCCACCCCGTTCATCTTCTCCATTGATAGAGTTTTACAATAGAGCTATGGATAGCATTAAGTGGGAGTTGGATCATAATGATTTCGGCTTAAATGAATTATTACAATGATACTGTAACTCTCAGCATTAATCACATCTTTCTCCAAGGTTCCCCTATTGAAATTTTATAGACCACAGAATGCAAGCTTTATGTATTTTGTTCATTGAGTCACAGTCTTTGAATGGAAAACACATTCTCCTGCAGATGGATTAATATATATATATATAGGGCCAGGACAAAAGCATTAATGCTGCAAACAAAAATCTTACTAGACTAATGCTCAATGGATTATTTTCCTTCGAAAATTCATAAATTGGTATAGGTCTGTAGAGATTCTCAGTCATCCAGGTCATGGTTGTCCCAAAGGTGCTTTTTCTGGAGGCAACTGGACTTTCCTTGTTTTTCCTTGAAGATGTTTCACTTCTCATCCAAAAAGCTTCTTCAGCTCTGACAGATTTTCCTCCATAATGATCTGTCCTTAAAAGACCTTCTTTTATGTCTTCCAGGATAACCGAGTTCATTCACCTTGCTGCTAGTCATCATCCTCTTTCCTTCCACCATTTCAAGCATTAGAGTCAGAGAACTACTGCTTTCTGGAATATTGAACTACAATTCCCATAAACCCATTTAAAGACATACACAACATACAAACATATATTACTATCATTGTTACAGTTGAAGATCGGTTCATCAAAATTCATATATATACTATTTATATATCTATCTAATACATATAAATGATTTTTATTCTCTACTCTTCTATATATACACATTTACTTTCTGCTCCTTGTTAATATTCACACCTCTTGTACTTTGTTATCTTTATTCTTTAACCATTCATACAGTCTGTTCCATGTTAAATAGTATTCGGATTCTTCTTTATCTTGTAAATCCTTAGTCATTTTGTCCATCTCTGCACAATCAAGAATTTTTTTAATGATTTCCTCATCATTTGGTGTGCTGTTTTGTTTCCATTTTGCTGCGTACGCTATTCTGGCGGCTGTTACTCTATGTACTATTAGGTAGTATATTTCTTTTGAGTAATTAACTGTAATAATTCCTAATAAATAAAGTTCTGGTTTCCAATCAATACGAATCCTTATTATTTCCTCTATTATTTTTCTAATTTTGACCCAGAATTTCTTTGCTTTTTCACAAGTCCACCACACATGGAAATATGTACCATGTGAATTGTGACACTTCCAACAGAGAGGTGAGATTTTATTTGACATTTTTGCCAGTCTTACGGGTGTTAGATGCCACCTGTAAAACATCTTGCACTGATTTTCTCCAAATGCCGTGGTTACTGTTAATTTCGAATTTCTTTTCACTTTTAATTAGGTGAAAACCATGGGAATATACAGAGTCGGTTTTCATCAGCCTGTGCCAATATGACATATCCAATACACCTATTCTCTGAGGAATTTGCCTACCTCAGAGTTTTGTTTGCTACTTGGGTATGTTACTTGGAACCCTGACACTCTGTTGCTACTTATGAGGGTGAAGGAGAGACATGATAATAGGAATATCTTAATGTTGTAAAATAAACTCCACCTCTTACCAGGTTGTGTACAAAATCATGGTGTGAAAAGAAGTGTGAAAAAAGCAGAGCCTGTGCCGTGATGTCACAACTCACAGATCATCATTTAGGTAATCTCCCTGGTTAGGAATGGATATATGTGTGAGCTACCATCCTACTTCAAGGCCTTAAATAATTTTAGGTGCAGCCAGAATATGTCCACAGCAACTGCAGCATTAATGTATCTGAAGCTACAGCTGTCTACTTCCTGAAAAAAATAGCCAGTGAGATGACAATTTCAGCCTCAAAGCATTCAGAACTGGAGAAAATCCAATTATCTTTTATTATTTCCAAAGCAGGATACAATGACTCACTGGTCTCTTGCAGTCAGACAAGCCAAGAACAAAAGTGACAAGGTTGCTAAGCCCTTATACCGAATGTTGATCAGGCAGTTTGAGCATGAGTTATATGCCAGCAGAAGATTCCAAATACAGAAGCATTTGCTGTATAAATGACAAGAAATAATCAGAAAAGAGACCTGGGTATCCTTCCTGGTGTACAATCATTATTGACATATTCCTAGAGAGGAAACATGGGAGCTTTGATATGTGAATTGAGCCAAGGCTCTGCTTGTTATCCTAACAAGCTGACCTTGTGTTTATCGGGAAGAGATGAAAAAAAAGCTAGCAGCGTATATCCTTGAATTGTGTGTTCGCTCAAGGCACAAACTCCACAACTGATTAGCACTACAAGGCACAGACTGTTATAGAAATAAAATTCTCTTTTTAAGGAGAACACAGGAGAAGCAATAAACGAAATGCATGCATACAAATAAACATAGTGTATATAATTGTTTATATAAGCAAGGGTATGATTACTTAATTGATTTATCCTAAATTCTTATTCCAGCTCTCCACACCTGAAATACTGTAAATTGGTGCCTATCACAATAACTATGAACATGTTTGGGATTTTAATTACTCAGGCAGGGGGTTGACAGGTACACTCCAAATGTGACAGGTTGAGGGACCTATGAAAGGACACAGAGAGGTGTCTGTTACAGAGAAATGAGGACAAATAATTATGGCTCCATGTCCACTTCTGGCAGTTGGATCACTGATGCTCTCCCTCATGCTGTTGATGGTAAACATGAAATCTTGTATGTAATAAGATGTCAAAGTTGAAGGCAATGAGATGAAAAAATAAATATAACTCTATGAAGTCAGACTTATGTCTTGAGGGACCTACCACCTTCTAACTTACTTTATACCACAGCAGAAAGGACAAAAATATTGCTACATCCTCAGTTATGTGAGTCCAAGTTGATCCTAAATTATACTTAAGAAGAAAGTAGAACCAATTCAGGAACAGAAAGGGAACATATCCAGACCTGTGTGGTCCAAATCCCTCCAACTTTGTCTAGTCAGGGTTGTATTTGTATTTTTATGTAAGGAAGTCCAGTTTTTTATTTTTTATTTTTGTTGTTGTTTGTTTTGCTTTTTCCATAAATAATTTTCCACAAAATTAGATGGTTGTCTTAGAGTTTCTGAAATAGAACAATGGAAACAGGTAACGTTGTGTCTGGCTTTTGTATGTAATCTTCATTTTGTGGGAATTATAAATTTAAGATGTTTTTCTTTTGCATAGTCTCTATTTCTAAGAGGTTTGTCTAAGAACATTCTCTTACAAATACAGTTTGCAATATATATATATTTCCCCAAATGGTTGAAACTTTCTTAAAAGTTATACATCATACAGAATGTATTTTCTTCTCCACATTATTTTCAGTATCAAAATCTGCTGGAGTTGTTTCAATTAAGTTAAGAATCCCTTCCCCATCTCCACTCTGCTATAGCTAAACAACTTTGTCAATCATGTTGTTAGAGAATGGAAATGATTTTGCCACCAAATAATATTCAGAAAGAGAAGAACAGATTGTCTCCAGATCTTTGGCATAAGGGACATAAAATTTTAGCCGTGCAATAGTTGGCTAGCATAATATGAGGCTGAGTACACAGTTACATGGTGATATAATTATGTTTTGAAAATGGATTTCTTTTTCAAAACATAATCTCAGTGACCTGTTGAATGCGTGTCATACTTTGATGTCCCTACCAAACTTAAGTTTAGCTTACTTAAACTTTATCACTTACACAATATATATACTGTAAAAACTATAATAAGCAAAAAGTTTCTCCTAGCAAACAAAATTCCCTTCTCTTTCTTACCTTTAAATCTGAGGAGATATTCTGTACCGGGGTGGGTTCCTCTTACCTTCTCCTACCGGTGCGCATCTCGACGTGTGTGCATCCTCTCACGCAATTTTGGCTATCTGCACATGCGCAGAAGGACAATTTCACTTCCGTGCATGTGCAGAGAGCCAAAAACCACGAAAAATTCCCCCCAAAAAGATGGCAGCATGCCCGGACTGGCAAAGAAAGCACCAGAGCCGTTGCGCAATCGGCGGGCCTCTACCGGAACAGTGGAGTGGACTGCACCGGTAGGAACCCACCACTGTTCTGTACATATCAAAACAAACAAACAAACAAGAAACTCTATACATCCCAGGGAAAAAAGTTGCAAAATGTATGCTTTTATATCTACATAGATATCTTTTCTCACTACGTTGGCTAAAAATATGAATTTAATGGATAGTTTTACAATGTTATTGAAAATATCTTTCCTGCCAAAAAATAAAGATCCTGAGGCAGGCTATTTTACATTAATAAATCATTACTGAATTTATGAGTAAATTATTTAGCATACAAAGATCATAGAATGACAGGCTAGGAAGAAAACTTTGGAAATCAATAACTGCTCCCTTACTTGAAATAGCATCACTATTTTATAGCTATTATTTTATTTATTTTATAATATATTTATAAATTTATAAATCCACTTTCCACAATTTATACTGTCTTTGTCTCCCTGATAAATTTAACCAAATCTGTTTGAAACTTTTTTTTTAATTTGCAGAGAGCTGATAGTCTTTTGTTACAAAAACTTTGTGTAGATATTTGTGAAGCTTTCATGAAGGCCTCTCTCTTTCTATTCCTGAGTCTTCTAATCCATGAATATGGGTTAAGAGGAGATGATTATTGATTCACTGGCCAAGCTCTTATCCTGACAATATATATATATTTTAAAAAATGCTGACTTGAGATTTGTTTCAGCTATATTGAAGGGCAACAGATTTCTCAGTTTGGCCCCAAAACATCCACGATGTATTTTTATGTTGTATCAAATTCAAATAGGACATGCTATCACTCCTTGAAGAACACCTTCAAGTTTCATGTACACATTGTACTGGGCCAAATAATTCTACTCCAATAGCTGAATTCATACAACAAAATAAATCAGAACCAAATGAGCATATTATGGTTAGGATTGTGTAAACTAGACTGATATTTTAAGAGTAGATGCTAGTAGTTCTACTGACAGTTTTAGGCCTGAATATCCTGATGTCATAACTTTTAGTGAATTCTTTAAAGTTCTGAATTAATTGTAATTGGTAACTTAACAGAGTACATCAATAGTATTTAATGATTTATGAGCACAGATCTCATGTTATCTCTTAAGATTACTTCTTCACTGCTCTAAAAGAAAGTTGTGTAATACTTGATTTAATTTTTCACACATTTTCTGCTATTGGAAGAAACATCTTTGATTTTCAGGGATGCACACACACACACACACACACACACACACACATTTCATATGGATTTGTCAGCTTTTGTTGAGTTATTCATTTGAATTCTACATCCTCCTTTTTGTATATTTCATTGCTGGACTTTATAAGATTATAGAAAAGAATATGAGATAAGGTGTATACTTTGGAAAGGTTTTTAATTTCCTTCAACTAACATTGGCCAGCTTATAAATAGCAAAATGCATTGAGTAGATCTTTTGATACTTTATATGAATATCAAATAATTAGGTGGTGCTGGCACTATAAAAAAGACATCACTGTAACCACAGAAGTTGGATCACATACAATTCACAGAAGTTGAAAGAGATGTGAATTGCATTTAGAGGTGGCTAATTTTTCAGGAGCAACTACAAATGGTCAAAATGTACAAAAGGTTGGACGGCTTTATTTGGCTGTGCCAATGTCATCCTAACCATAGAATTAAACTAATTCTGTTGGACAGAACATCTGTAATATACTGTATTCATTAAATCAGGTTCTTTTCTGTCCAAAGGCATACTACTTTTGATTTTTCTCAGAGAGTATGAGAAAAATCATCCTCACTTATTTTTCTAGGGCAGATGACATCCAATTTCTAAACCACCTTAAAGCGAAATTGAGTTGCTACAAATAAATCAAAACAACTCCCCATTAGCTTTCGTAAGTTCCCAATATGCTTTGTTCACATGGAAAGAGATGGTTTAGTCTTAATATAACCATGCAAAACTTTAGAGCACTGGAAGAAAAGCATTTCACCCCTTAATTACTTGGATTCATAGCTAAACACCAGAAACGGGGATACTTCTGTGCTTAAGTGGGAACAATTTGCTTGGCAACAATATTCTCTGCAATTATACCGCAACAATACACGAGCACATAATAGATTCAAACTTAATGTAAATCGCTCCAAACTCGACTGCAGAAAATACGACTTCAGCAACAGAGTGATCAATGCCTGGAATGCACTACCTGACTCTGTGGTTTCTTCCCCAAACCCCAAAAACTTTAACCTTAGACTGTCAACTGTTGACCTCACCCCATTCCTAAGAGGTCTGTAAGGGGCATGCCTAAGCGCACCAACATGCCTACCATCCCTGTCCTACTGTCCCCATTTTATTCGTATTCATTTCCTGTACTCATAATCATGTTTATACTTATATCTGTTACCTTATATATGCTTGACAAAATAAATAAATAAAATAAATAAAAATAAATAAATTACCCAACTAAAATTTAATAATCTTCCTTTGCCCACTTTTTTACTTTCTTTTCAATTTCATAGGGGAAATGAAATATTCAGTGTTGTTTGAAGCAGATGGGAGTTTGGATTTTTGAAAAGTTTGTGTTATTTTAAGATTGCTACAAAGAGGCCTTCCACAATTTTTTTTTTAACAGAAAAGATTTCTAGTGCTGTCAGATGAAAATACATCTTTCATTGTCTATGGGTTCTTAGGAGCTTCCAGGAAGAGTGTCAGTAATAGGATATGATGCCACTCAAAGTATTATCGGGTTCTATAACATTCCTTTTCCAATACTATGAAGTGAAGATAGTTTTAAAAAACAAACCCTTCATCTCCAGTTTTACCTTCAAACCTCCTTTGTAGGAGAAGGGCAGGCAGAGCAGGGGTGGAGGTAGAGGTTGAGTTATGTGTGCCATCAACTTAGAGTTCTTGTGTTCCCACAAACTCTCCAGGTCCAACCCCTTTGAATTCCATTGGCCTGATACCAATTTAGTGTTGAACATTAGTTGACAGATGCTTGTATATAGGCTTGAGTAAATCTTCTACGCTGCAACCTTATGACTGGTCCTAATCAGAGGTGGGATTCAGCAGGTTCTGAACAGTTCTGGAGAACTGATAGTGGAAATTTTGAGTAGTTCGGAGAACCGGTAAATACCACCTCTGACTGGCCCTGCCTATTCTCTGCCTCCCGAATCCCATCTGATCGGGAGGAAATGGGGATTTTGCAGTAACCTTCCCCTGGAGTGGGGTGGGAATGGAGATTTTACAGTATCCTTCCCCTGGAGTGGGGTGGGAATGGAGATTTTGCAATATCCTTCTCCCAGGAGTGGGGTGGGAATGGAGATTTTACAGTATCCTTCCCCTGGAGTGGGGTGGGAATGGAGATTTTGCAGTATCCTTCCCCTGCCACGCCCACCAAGCCACGGCCACAGAACCGGTAGTAAAAAAAATTATATCCTACCACTGGTCCTAATTCTTTGTACCTGATAGCCAAAGGACAGGAAAAGAAATTACTACTCAAATTAACGTACTTCCAAACCAAATCTAATTACAGGGCTGATCTACACTTCCTCATTGTAGAAACTAGGGCAATGGGACAATGGTCACCTACAATTTGGGATCTTTGATCACCCTACTCCTAGGTTGCCTGGGGGGGGGAATCCTGCTCTTCATAAAAAGTACAGTTTCTCCCCTCCCCACTCCAATTAACTCATGGTCTGATCAATCAGTCTTATGTGTTGCATTTTATTTTATACAAATGTCTCTGTTGCAATTTGATTTTTCTTTCTTTTTTTCCAGCACTTTTTATTCTTTTTTCCCCATTCTCTGCATTAGTTTTTACTATTGAAGCTAACCTTCTATACACACACACACATATATATATTATACACACAGACATATTACACACACACACACACACACACACACACACACACTAAAGTCTTAAATGGCAACTCCATGCAAAATAACTTGTATTCATCAGGTTAGGAGAGAATAGAGGCAAATAAGGAAATAATTGAGAAACCACCCAAAGCTAAGCAAAAATCCTCCAGGCCTCATCTTCTAAATCAGCGGTTCTCAACCCGGGGATCGCGACCCCTTTGGGGGTCGAATCAGGGGTGGGTTCCTACCGGTGCGGTCTTGGCTGTTCATCGCCACCGAGCCGAAGAAGCTGGTGGCATTCGCGGCATGGGGATTCCCCCACCCGCTTTCCTGGGATGCCGGGAAGCCTCCATTTGCATTCTTTTGCCCTCTGCGCAAGCGCTGCTTGCGCAGAGGGCAAAAGAACGCAAATGGCGGCGTCCCGGCGTCCCAGGAAAGTGGCCGGGGGAAGCCCTGTGCCGCGAACGCCGCCAGCTTCTTCGGCTCAGCGGCGACGAACAGCCAAGACCGCACCGGTAGGAACCCACCCCTGGGTCGAATGACCCTTTCACAGGTGTCGGCAGACTTCACCCGGATGCCGCCATTTGGGTTCTTTTACCCTCTGCGCATGTGCAGAATGATTTGCATATGCGCAGAGGGTAAAAGAACCCAAATGGCGGCAGTGGGGCGGGGGTTGCGGTGGCGGGTGAGGCGGCGGGGTGAGTCACGATGGGGGAATGGGGGTGGGATGCGGGGCGTGGCATTAGGAAGGTTGAGAACCACTGTTCTAAATGATCTTTCAGAAGCAGCTGGGAATGCCTGCCTTCTCCAAAAGAATGCAACCATGTTGAGTGCAACCGTGTCCGGACTGGTTTTACTGTGGTCAGTAGATTTCTCAACCAAGGGCTCCTGTGTCTTATTTAGATAAAGTCTAAGCCTGTTCCTCCTAAAGTTAAGATGTGCTTTCCAATTTCATGCCTGACTCACCTCTGCTACTGGGTTTTAGTCCTCTCTAGGAATAATACAAGATAACATGACAGTTATAAAGTCATCGAAATATCTTTACGGAAGGCAAATAGTTTTTGTCCACTCGTCAAAGTTGTTCTGTCTTCTCATTCATGGAGCTTTTTTATCCCCTTCAAAATTCTCTCCTTGCCTGCTTTATAAAGTTTCTAGTTTAATTCTGACATTATGTTTTTCTACACTTCTGAAATCCATAGCTTCTGCTAGGATTCTTTCATCATCCTCCAAACACCTAGTCAATGATTTTATTTTAACTTTTTGATTCCTCATAATCAAGCTCATTTTAGGTGGGTTTTTTCCCCTTTGCTTTTATTTTAATGAATGAATGACTTCTTAGAAATATGTCTTTCAAACGACAGCTCTATAATTCCATAAGAATGTTATATTTGCCCCAGGAAAAAGCCTTGAAAAGAAACAGTCCATTCCAGAATATTTTCTTTCATGCTGCTTTTCTAATTCTGGAAGCAGACATCATCGTATCGGTATATAAATGAGCTTTATAATAAAAAAAGATAGGGAAAGGATGCTACTCAGTACTACTACTGTTGCCAGATTCACACTGCTTCCTGATGGCTTCCTGATCAAGACAATTACTTCATCTCTTTCCCTTTTAGGCTGCATTAGTGTTGCTTTTTCCTTCAACAATTCTTCTTCTTCTTCTTCTTCTTCTTCTTCTTCTTCTTCTTCTTCTTCTTCTTCTTCTTCTTCTTCTTCTTCTTCTTCTTCTCCTCCTCCTCCTCCTCCTCCTCCTCCTCCTCCTCCTTCTCCTTCTCTTTCTCCTTTTCCTTTTCCTTCTCCTCCTCCTCCTCCTTCTTTTTCTCCTCCTCCTCCTCCTCCTCCTCTCTCTGTATATGTATATGTATATGTTATGTCCTCCCCGAACGTTAGCAACTGGAGAAGCCACCGCTGATTGGATCAGGCTGCGAGCGGGAGCGCCCAGCCCTCTGATTGGCTGCCGCGTTTGACAGCCGCTCTTAAATAGCGCTGTCAAACGCGGCTGAGGCAATTCGGCGCCTCTTGTGTTCAGCGAGTTCCTTTCCCCATCTGTGTTGATTAGTTGCCTAAATAAAGGCCAGTTGTTTCTCCAGCCATGACTCCTGTCATTACTTCGCCTCACGGACTCAACAGTATATGTATATGTATATGTATATGTATATGTATATGTATATGTATATGTATATGTATATGTATATGTATATGTATATGTATATGTATATGTATATGTGTATCACAGTAGTGGGTTTCAATTAGCTTCGCTCCTGGTTCAGTATTGGGAGCGTGCACACGCATGGCACTTCTGTGCATGCGCAGAGACATCCAGGTAGGTGGGTGGAGCCTCCCGGCGCTGACACTACCAGTTCGCCTGATCTGGGGTGAACCGGTAGCAACCCACCACTTATCTATCAGTGATCTCTACTAAACTCTCAATTGCTGTTCCTTTTTGTTTTCCTTTCCAACATCTCTCAGCTGATAAATGTCACACTTTGAGACTGTATAGGCCAGTGATAGCGACCCTTTTTTGGTTTGCATGCCAAAAGAGGGAAGCGTTGGGGGATCACTGTGTGTGTGCCCACATCCATAATTCCATGCACCCCCCCTCCCAGCACAGGATAGCATGCCCCTTTTTCTCTCTCCCCAGGCTTCAGAGCCTTTCTAGGAGCCTGGGGAAGGCGAAAACAGCCTTCCCCACCCCCCCGGAGGCCCTTCGGAGGCCAAAAATGGCCCATTTCCCAACTTCCAAATGGGCCATTTCTGGCCTCCCGGGGGCCTCCGGGGGGTGGGGAAGGCCGTTTTTCCCCTCCCGAGGCTCCTAGAATGGCTCTGAAGCCTGGGGAGAGCAAGAAAATGGGACTTCCGGTTCAACCGGAAGTCGGCAAATGGGCGGTTTCCAACCTCAAGAGCCACAGAAGAGAAGGTCCTCCTCCTGGACCCCACTAGTCAGAATAATTGGGCTGACGGTACCTTCAGCATGCCTACTCTGCCGGCATGAGTGGGAGGAGCCAATCCCAGTGTGGTGAGATGGTTCCTCACGTAACCTGAACCCATGTCATGAAGGGCTTTAAAGATGATCACCGACACCTTGAATTGCCCCTGAAAGCAGACCGGCACCCAATGCAGCATGAGGAGCAGTGAGGTTACAGTTACAGGGGCCATTCTTGGGCCCCCAAAACTGCCTGCACTGCTGCACTCTGTACTAGCTGATGCTTCTGACAAAACACATTTGCACTTATGCAACTGTGAGCAGATGTTCATGATCACTTAATTGCTAGTAGCACTAATGCATATTTTAGATAATTTAATCTGGAATGCTTTAACAGAATACCCTAAACTCCACTGAAGATGATAGCTAGCCTACTGTTATTCTTTAGACGAAAACATTGAGGACTGTTAAAAGATACTGTTCTTTTAACAGTCCTCAATATTTTCGTCTAAGGAATCCATGACTGAAACCAAAAATGCTGTATGAGACTTGCTTGTCTTTTAACTATAGCATTTTCTGCATATAAAGGTTGTTGTGTTGCCATGGTGTAACACACACTTTGTATGCAAAGCTTTTAATGTAAGGTATAAAATAGCAAAAATAGTAGTAACATCTCTCTGAAATAACTAATATATGACCTGCAAGCCACGCCCACCCAGTCACATGGCCAGCAAGCCACGCCCACCCGGTCACATGGCTGGCAAGCCACGCCCACAGAGTGGTAATAAAAAAATTAGGAACCCGCCCCTGGGGGAACCCCTCTCCTTTTAAAACATGCCAAAAGTACTCACAAGACAACAAAGGTACTCAAAGCAGCTTAAACCACCCCAAAAGATGAAAGCCTACACGGAGGGTTGTGAATTTTTGTGATTCCAAAAATCAGAAATGCGAAGTCCTGTGGTGTAATGCCAAGGTGGCAGATGAATTTTTCTGGGACATTTCTAATTGACTGACAGTTTCAGTCAAAAACTCAGAATTTATATATACGTGGCTGAGTGTAACATGTTCCAATCAGCACATTCTGTCCTCAGTAGAACTCTTAGCTAATTGACACAAGAGTCAAAATTTGAACTGTTATTGCCAGTTGATGTGGCTTCCCACTGAATTTAGAAGGGGGGGAAATTACTTGCAGTGAGTTTAAATTAAGACCAAATAAAAATCAGATCACGCATGGCTCTCAAATGTAATCTTGATCCTTTTCCTTCCTTAAAACAATTCATTTGCAGTCTAAACTGATGTTCTGTATTTTCCATGTTTGGGCTTTGCTTTGAGCAAAATGTTGGATATAGTAACAAAGAAATCCAAGTTTCTCCATGTGTAGTTTTTAAGAATCTTTCTTGAAATTGGAGCTGCATATGTTCTTGTGAAATTGTTTCATTTTGATTCCCTGATATATCTATACCCCTAAGTGCATATTACACAATTCATGTTCAGCATATTAATAAATTACCACTTACTTTTAAGGCAGTGTTGGCTTTTTTCCAGGCTTGAACTGAAATCTGGGGTGGGTGGGGGAATGACACTGCATTATAGATAGTAGAATATAGAACATAGAATAGTAGAGTTGCAAGGGACCTTGGAGGTCTTCTAGTCCAACCCTAGCTCAAGCAGGAGCCCTATACCATTTCAGATAAGTGGCTGTCCAGTCTCTTCTTAAAAGCCTCCAGCAATGGCACACCTACGAAGGCATGACATTCCACTGGTTAATTGTTCTCACAGTTATGAAATATTTTGTAAGTTCTAGATTGCTTCTGTACTTGGTTAGTTTCCATCCATTGTTTCTTGTCTTGCTTTTTAGTGCTTTGGAAAATAGTTTGACCCCTTCATCTTTGTAGGAGCCCCTCAAATATTGGAACACTGCTATCATGTCTCCCCTAGTCCTTTTCATTAGATTAGACATACCCAATTCCTGCAAATATTCTTCATATGTTTTAGTCTCCAGCCCCCTAATCAGCGGTGAAATCTACTTACCTTCCCTACCAGTTCGGAAGTGCGCGCTTTGCGCGTGCACGCTTTGCATTTCATGCGTGCACTATGTGCGTGCCACTATTGTGCATGCTTTTTCACCCTTTGCGCATGCACAGAGGGTTAAAAACAAGAAAATGGTGACGTCCGGGCAGGTGGGTGGAGCCTCATGCTGCTGCCGCCGCTACCGGTTCTCCAAACCACCGGCGCCCACCGCTACCAGTACGCCTGAACCGGGCCGAACTGGTAGCATTTCACCCCTGCCCCTAATCATTCTTGTTGCTCTTCTCTACACTATTTTCAGAGTCTCAACATCTTTTTTGTATTGTAGTGACCAGAACTAGATGCAGTATTCCAAGTGTCATCTTTCTAAGGCTATGTAAAAGCAGTACTAGAACTTCACGTGATCATGATTCTACCCCTCTGTTAATTAATTAATGTTATCCTTCTATTATTTACTTTTTCCTCCCCCCCCCCCTTGCATTCTTATCAAATACCAAGTAAAGGGACAGGGATGAAATCCAATAAGCTTGTTCCATGATACATCTAGGACCCTCTCTGTGGGCACACGCGCCATCAGCCCCACTCAGCCAGCTGGTTGTTGGGTTTCCAATGTGCGCATGCACACTGGCGAGCTGGTCATCAGGTTTTTGATGCTCTGGCTCGCGCAAGCGCACCTTCCATTTTGGGCACTCTGTGCCTAAAAGGTTCGCCATCACTGATCTAGGATATTAGAGGTAAAGTGCACAAAGGTAAAAGTAACACATTTTAATATATATTGCATTGATGCAATACCCAAAACACTTTTTCCCGATCATTTTTAAACTATGAATCACTCTAATACTTTCCTGAATATTAATATCATAGGAGTTTCCCTACTTAACAGAAATGTCTTGTTTCTTAGTGAGACACTTATTAACTATTCCTTTAAAAGGTTTCCAAGCCTCAAGACACAAAAACATATTAGAAATGTGATATGCTTGAACAGCTTAAAAAAACAGTGTTTTCAATTGTCTTTCAAGGAATTTGGGATTTTTGGAAAATGCTCAGGGATTTCTCAATGACAAGAAGAACAGGAATGGGCAAAATTCCCAGCAAAAAGCAGCTTGTGTGTCCATCGATCCTGAGGGAATAGATAGGCAACAGGTCTAACCAATGTCTTAGCCAGCTAGGGCACTTTCTTAAATTCTTCACTTTGTGAAATACAGAAAAGGAAATCTCCCCAAACACTTCATTGAGAGAAAGATGGCTCCATGCAGAAAGCTTGAAACAACTGCTAAACTCTTTCATAGTCTTTGTTGGTGTGTACAACCTTGAACTGCTGCTGCTGTTCTAGATGCTTTCTCTTCCTGATGTTTCTTTCTTTGATGTAGAGTTATAATCTGCATCTGGGTTAAAAATCTGGCTGTAACAGTAACAGAGTTGGAAGTCAACTAGCCCAGCACTCTGCTCTTGCAGTAGACCTACTGTATACTATTTCTGATAAATGGCTGTCAAGTCTCTTCTTAAAAGCCTCCAGTGTTGGGGCACTCACAACTTCTGAAGGCAATTTGTTCCACTGATTAATTGTTCTCACTGTTTGGAATTTTCTATTTAGTTCTAGATTGCTTCCCTCCTTGGTTAATCTCCATCCATTGTTTCTTGTTCTGCCTAGGGGTGCTTTGATAAATTATTATTTCCTTGTGGCAGCCCTTCAAGTATTGGAAGACTGCTATCATGTCACTCCTAGTCCTTCTTTTTACTAGACTATGTATACGTAGTTCCTGCAATCGTTCTTTGCATGTTTTAGCTTCTAGGTCCCTAATCATTTTGGTTGCTCTTCTCTGAACTCTTTCCAAAGTCTCAACAGTATTATTTTTTTATTGCATTTAGATAAACCAGCCAATACAAAAATATGTTGTATTGCCTGGTTTATGTAATTATTCCACCTACATGTTGCTTCACAATACTGAGTTTATTTACTGAAACATTTTCAAATGCAAGCCTGAAAGGTACCATCGGTGGGATGCTGGCCAGCATATCTAATTGGCCAGCAAGTTTTCAGCAGGATGATATCATGTCAACAAATAGGTTAGAAGCCAAAAGTGAACTCAGCTACAGTCTCCTTGAATTTGCTAGTGAGCAGTGAAGGACAAAAGATTCCCAAGAGTTTCTTGGCAGGGAGTTTGAGTTCATTACAATTAGAGATTGTTTCCTGTTCTGGAAATAATGATGATCGGGTAAAAGAACAATTGGTATTATAAATCAAGATCTAACAAAAGAAGTAATCAAACTGCAACATCGTAAACTATTCATGCTCCTGTTGGGGAAAGAAATATTAGTTTGAAGTCCAAATAAGTATTGAAATGTTCCAGAGACTGGATTTGAGCAGAGTTGATTATTGGTCCATTGTTATAACATACAGCTTTCCTCCCTCCCTCCCTCTTCTTGTCACCCCCCCCCATTACATTCCCTGTGTTCTGAGAATCCTACACGATAGAAGAAGCATTACCTACAGAATTTACTTTGAAGTAGAGTTTTAATCAAATATATAACACCTTCAGAGAGAAAACAAAGGCACAATAAGCCAAATTAATTACATAGAAAATCTGGGAAGGATTTAAAAATCACCCAATATCCATTATATAAAACTCAAGAGATTAAACTTGCAGTAGTTTCCATGTATTAGAGTTTATTTCATCCCCCCCAAATTTTTTCAACTGTAAGAGGTTATATTAGCTAGATTTCCATTCTATAATGTAATAATAGATCATAAACATGATAAAAATATTTAGGCATAATTTTATGCACAGTTTGCAGTTAAATTAATTAGTATCTTGACAAAAGTAACCAACATTCCTTTGCTTGGTGCATGACATCATTGTATTTATAAAGTCCGAGTCAGAAAGAACCATAAAATATAATGTGTCAGATGTTTCTTATTTCTTGGATGAAATATCTAAGTAGTTTATATAGTAAATAGGATAATAATTTATAAATAGAAAACATACTGTATATATCAGCGGAGGGTTCAGGTTATTTTCGCTACCGGTGCGCATTGTGAGCATGAGCAGAAATGAACTCGTGTTACATTGGGCTATTTCACTTCTGCGCATGCTTAGGACGACATTACAAGCCGAAACACAGCTGAGGAGCTTCTCAGCTGTGCTTCGGAGGAAGAATAAAGGTCCGTATTAAAACAAGGGCGGGTGGGAAGGCTTTTTTCCGACAGCTCAGGACGCAGAGAAGCCAGAATAAAGTGCCTAAAAATGACGTCATTGCCAGGCTCCTACCAGTGCAGTGTCCTGCACAGCACCGGTAGGAACCCACAACTGGTATATATATTCTAGATAAAGGAAGCATTATTCCTTTAAGCCTTAGTAAGACCATTGTTGGAATACTGCATTCAGTTTTAGTCACCACGATGTAAAAAAGATGTTGGGACTCTAGAAAGAGTGCAGAGAAGAGCAACAAAGATGATTGGGGGCTGGAGGCTAGAACATATGAAGAATGGTTATAGGAATTGGATATGTCTAGTCTAGTGAAAAGAAGGACTAGGGGAGACATGATAGCAGTGTTCCAATATCTCAGGGGTTGCCACAAAGAAGAGGGAGTCAAGCTATTCTCCAAAGCACCTGAGAGCAGGACAAGAAGCAATGGGTGGAAACTAAACAAGGAGAGAAGCAACCTAGAACTAAGGAGAAATTTCCTGACAGTTAGAACAATAAATCAGTGGAACGGCTTGCCTTCAGAAGTTGTGGATGTTCCATTTCTGGAGACTTTTAAGAAGAGACTGGACAGCCACTTATCTGAAATGATATAGGGTCTCCTGCTTGAGCAGGGGGTTGGACTAGAAGACCTCTAAGGTCCCTTCCAATTCTGTTATTCTATGTTTTATTCTATTCTATGGAAAATATTCCATTAAATCTATCTCTGCAGCCCACCCTTTGATAAATAAATTTGACTAAAATGTCTTCGACACTGCTATCATATTTATCCATTCATAAATCTCTGTCAAATATAAATTGGAAAATAGATTAAGAACAGTGTAAATATAGAAAGTATGCTGATATTATTTCATCTGAGGAAGAAAGCTTAGTTTCCTTCTTAAGCCACCCCACTGTGTTCTTTGTAAAGATTCGGTATGCAATTACAAGTCTCAATGAAGAGATGTGTCAATGGCTTGATTGTGTGAATCCTAGGCTACGTATGTTAAACTAATCTGTAAAGCTTTGGTGCTATTTTTGCCTGCTCTAGCGTATATTAGTAACTCAGGAAGAAACTATACTTTTTTTGTCTCTGAGAATGGTTTTAAGACAAAATTATAGATCTTAACAGAACCTCAAAGGAAAGTTAGCAATGTATTAGCTTTCCTTCCATCTTCGAGTTGACAGTTAATTGCATAGCCAACACAACTTATCATTAACATACCCCGGCAACATGTACAGTGGTGTTGCTTCCTCCCACAATTTAATGTAAGGGAATTTCATTAGTAGCGATTGGTGAACCTTCTGTCTTCCTTTCCTTTTTACCTAGTCATAGCTACAGGTATTTTATTTATTTATTTTATTTATTTATTTATTTTTATTTATTTTGTCAACACCTGTACAAGATAATAGGTATGATATAAACATAAACAAAAGCAAAGTATGTATAGGTAAAAATTAGACAATAGGACAGAAGGACAGGGATGGTAGGCACGATGGTGTGCTTATGCACGCCCCTTACAGACCTCTTAGGAATGGGGTGAGGTCAACTGTAGACAGTCTAAGGTTAAAGTTTTTGGGGTTTGGGGCAGAAACCACAGAGTCAGGTAGTGCATTCCAGGCACTGATTACTCTGTTGCTGAAGTTGTATTTTCTGCAGTCGAGTTTCGAGTGGTTTACATTGAGTTTGAATCTATTGTGTGCGTGTGTGTTGTTGCGGTTGAAACTGGTATTCATTGACAGTAAACAACAAAAACAACAACAACATTCTGAATATGTAGTGGAGTGCAATTCTTTGTGTTTCTTCTGGAAGGGCTATCAATCAGTCAGGTTTAATTGCTGCACAGTTATTCCAGTTTCCTGATATCAGTCACAAGCTATGCAATACAATTCTTAAATACAAGTATGCAAGTAGCCATCGATTTACAACCACAACTGAGCCCAAAATTTATGTTGCTAAGTGAGAAATTTGTTAAGGGAGTTTTGCCCCATTTTATGACCTTTCTTGCTATATCAGTTAAGTGAATCACTGCAGCTGTTAAATTAGCAACATGGTTGTTAAGTGAATCTGACTTCCCCATTGACTTTGCTTGTCAGAAGGTCGCAGAAGATGATCACATGACGCTGAGACACTGCAACCGTCATAAATATGAGTTAATTGCCAAGCGTCTGAATTGTGATCACATGACAATGCTGCAGTGGTCATAAATGTGAAATGTGGTCATAAGTCACTTTTTTCAGGGCATGCTTCTTAGTTATAAACATTTATTCCTTGGATTGATTTTTGATTTACCACCAGAGTGATTCTCAGCTTGAGAAAACAGAATAACAGAATAACAGAGTTGGAGGGGATCTTGGAGGTCTTCTAGTCCAACCCCATGCTCAAGGGTGGTGCTGGTGCGCTTATGCACGCCCCTTACAGACCTCTTAGGAATGGGGTGAGGTCGACTGTAGACAGTCTAAGGTTAAAGTTTTTGGGGTTTGAGGAAGAAACCACAGAGTCAGGTAGTGCATTACAGGCATTGACCACTCTGTTGCTGAAGTCGTATTTTCTGCAGTCGAGTTTGGAGCAGTTTACATTAAGTTTGTATCTATTGTGTGCTCGTGTATTGTTGCGGTTGAAACTGAAGTAGTCATTGACGGGTAGGACATTGTAGCAGATAATTTTATGTGCTACACTTAGGTCAGACCTAAGGCGGCGTAGTTCTAAATTGTCTAAGCCCAAAATTTCAAGTCTGGTGGCATAAGGTATTCTGTTGCGAGCAGAGGAGTGGAGGACTCTTCTAGTGAAATATATCTCTGGACTCGCTCAATTGCATTAATGTCCGATATGCAGTGTGGGTTTGTTGCAGAACCTGCCTGTTTGTTTAGAAAAAGGAAATACCTGGAGTCAATTTCGCGAGGTCTCAGCCTGTGTCATCTTCTCCTTTGTTATGTGTGTTATTATACATAGCTCTGAAGATGAAATTATTTGGATTTTGGTCTCTGACCTGTCTTATCTTCCTACTGCTTTATTAGTTAATTTCCCCATCTCACTTTCTTTCCAACTTCAACCTTCATTATAGACTTAGCCAATAGCTGCTATCCTTTTTTGAATGCTGATCGTATAATTATTACTTCTATTATTGTAACAAAATCTGTATTTTATACTAGTCTTTTTTTATTATTATTTTCTTTGTCTCTTTTTCAACCGGGCACACCAATTATTGAAAGAGTGCAGCATAATTTGGCATTAAAACTCCTAACACTAGTTATTTTGATACCTGTAAAGGAAGAGATGTGTAATTATATTTATTACAATTTCCACTACAATTATTAATATTATTATTATAACGTTCATCTGTACGACCAGCATTGGAAATTGTACATACAGAATAAATGAGAATTTTTACAGAGAATGGCACTACACAATGCTGCAGAAATAAAATAATTAAGATAACAATCTTTATTCCTTTCAGTTTAAAAAAAATATTGTAGGTACTCACTGCAGGTGGAAAACCAGCAGACAAGGAGCTGAACCCTTTTTGCTCAGTTAAAATTAATTTCTTCTTTTTTAAAATATGCAGGAAATATTTTTTCGGTATTTAATATACAGTTAGCCTTCAAGTTACAACCACAATTGAGCCCAAAATATCTGTTGCTAGGTGAAACAGTTGTTAAGTGAATTTTGCCACATTTTATGACACAGTTGCAAAGTGAATCACTGCAGTTGTTAAGTTAGTAACACAATTGTTAAGCGAGTTTGCCTTCCCCATTTCACTGACTTTGCTTGTCAGAAGGTTGCAAAAGACGAGCACGTGACCTGGGATACGGCAACCGTCATAAATACATGCTGGTTGCTAAGCGTCCAAATTTTGATCACGTGATCATGGGGATGCTAGAACTGTTGTAAGTATGAAAAAACCGGTCATAAGCAACTTTTTCTCAGTGCCGCTGTAACTTTGAACAGTCCATAAATGAATGGTTATAAGTTGAGGACTACCTGTTTCTGCAGGCCTGAAGGACCACCTGCCTGCCATTGTTTCTGCCCTCTGTAAGATCTGCGAGAATGGGCATCATGAGTGGGTATGCTAATTTGGCATGCAACAATACCGTCTGATGGCGCTCAAGAGGTGCCATCTTTGCCCTACTCGCTGCTATCTTTCAAATGAGTCTCCTTCTTTCCCCTTTGAACTCTGGATTGGTAAGATATGTACCCACATGAATATGTCTGTTATGTGTTACGGTAGATTTGTTCCCTGGTTCTTTTATCTCTTTTATTGTTTGTTTGTTTGTTTGTTTGAGCTATTTTTTCCCCAAAAGATTGAACATGAGATTATTGTGGTGTGCAAAGAGAAGTATCATTATGTATAGCAGGGGTGTCTCGATTTCATTGAGGGCTGCATCAGAATTGTGTTTGACCTTGGGGTGGCAAGGGGGCATGGCTAGGGGGCCTGGCCAGATCAACGTCACTCGTGTTGGAGGAGCCTGTCATGGCTTGAGTGCTCTGCCAGAAAAAAACTGGCTCCCAAGCTCCGTTTTCGGCTGTGACGGCGTCCTACAATGCTCTGCCAGCGAAACCGGAGCTCGGGAGGGCCACACACAGCCCACCTGAGCTCCGTTTTCGCTGGCAAAGGCACTGCGGGCTGGTCCTTTGCTGTTTCCAGGGTGGCCCTGTGGGCCAGATCTAAGCACCCCGCAGGCCGGATCCGGCTCACGGGCCTTGAGTTTGACATGCCTGACGTATAGTGTATATATGAGTGCTGCAGATGCTTGAAACTTTATGGATGCTTGAAATACATATGAAACAGACCCAATTACCTCCAGATGGTTCTTGATACCATTTCCTATTGCAGATGGAGTTAGGGATATCTCTGCTTTGACTCATGGTTTATAGCATGCCAGCCTCCTTGTGAAGTTCAGCACTGTACTCCGTTGTACCCGCTACTTTGCAGAGAAATGTACATTCTTTTTTATTTATTTTACTTTGTTCAGATTTTTTCCCCCAAAGCTCCTGCTTTTAAAATTCAATAAGCAGAGAACCTCACAGATGGTCTCCAAGTTTGTAGCTTCTGCTGCACTCTACTATCTTCACAATGTGCTCAACTTCCCATTGTTTCCAGCAGTGACTTATGTAGTAATGAATGAAAAGCCAGTTATGGCTCTTACACATGGCAGCCTCAAGTTGTTTTTCTACCACTCTGAAGTTGGTTGGAAATGAAGGCAGATTAAGACATTTCTGTTATTCCTTCAGCTTTGGAAATGATCCTGGATGAGTGGTTTGGTAATGGTTACCATGCTTTCAAGCAGTGTATTCCTCTGCTTCTTGACTTCTGCCAAAACGGAAAAGCAAGTGCCAATCGTTGGTCTTTGGTTAGTCTTTGAGGACACATGTTTTCCATTGATGATTTTTTTGTATAAGTCCTTACCATTGACTTTTCCTCATACAGTAATACTGTCTAGTCCAGGAGAAGTACTGGAGAATCTATGATGAATGGGAAACATCTATGTTTTACTTTTTTACATTTTAAATCTTTGGCTAGAAGCAGAAACTGCAGGACTTCACTGTCTATTTTTTTCCCCTTTAAGATGTTTACCAGTACACTCCCTTAAAAATAAAAGTCAAACCTTTCACTGCCAGCATTTCACCAATCTTCTCTGATCCACTTTCATTCATCCTAGCATTGGCACACTAAATTTAATTTGAAGATATGAACAGATGAACTGGTCCTTCATAACACCCTTTGTGGAGATAGACAATGCAATGCCTGGAAGATGCTTCATGTTCAGATTTGAGGTTGGCATGCTCTGCTCGTCAGATAAAGGTGTTATGAAAGTAGTCCTGGCAAGGAGGGATGAGTGACCAAAGGAATGTCGGCAGCTCCATACAGAACTATAGAAGAGATTTTGCTTTGAGCAAATCAAAAGCACATCAATGGGATTCATGCTGGCCCAGGTGGGAAATAGCATTTTTGAAGTAGAACATAAAAGCATGGTTTCAGGCTGCTTCTGTGCCAAGATGTCATCGATTCAGATGACTGTCCTCCATAGCACTGCTGAAGTCTTGCCCCTTCATGGCTAGCAGGTCAGGTTAGAGAGTCCATCGATCATGTTAAGGAGTTATTGTGCTGTTAAGCACATACACAGTGAAATGTGTTGTAGTAATTGTGTTGAAATTTGATATGAATGCTATTCAGTCAATAAACAGAATATCTTTAGGATGTACAAAATAGTTTTTACTTGAATAGTAGCAAAGTTAAATAGGAAGACCAAGTCATACACAGTTATTCAGTCAATGCGAAGTTTCTTCTTCTTGCCTATCTTTGTTTTAACTCACAAACAAAGATTACAGCTATCACTTAATTCTATACTATCACTCTTCACAGCAATTCCACACAGCCATAAAGTAATCTACTCAGCAGTAAAGCAGCAGAGAGTCTTCAATCCGGAACACACCCTCAAACACCAAACCACACTAAACCACACACTGAACCATAAACCACCAACCACATTGAGCATGCTCTCTTGCTTGCTTATATAGTAATCATCCACAGTGCATTTAAAGCAATATACACATAACAATGATTTGTGGCTTAATCATATATTAACACACCCAATCGTTTGAACAGGGTTCTAACAGATCAACTTCTTCTGCCAGTGCTGTTTACACTAGGAAACTGTGTAAGAACCTGTAGTGAAGCTGCTACTCAGGCTTTCTTGTAACCAGATATGCCTGTATCCATCCCTGGTAATTAGAAATATTCATTGCCATTTTTGATGTCTGTGTATATGACTCTTATGACAGCTACATAATTATCTGATATAATGATGACTGAACTTTGTAAGGAACCCAAGCTTCACATAACTATCAATCATGCACCCTTTTTCCCTGTCTCGCAGCATTTCCCAGCGTAGATCTCAGCAGGGATAGAGACGAGGTAAGAAAAGAAATCCCCCCCCCTTTTTACTGTTGTCATCCAGCTTCAAAACATGTTTTCTTTAAAAGGATGCCCAATTTATTTCCTGCATGGTGCATACACACACACACACATACACAAATACACACACACACACACACACACACACGCACACACACACACACACACATTCTTTCAATAAAAATGAAGACAGAAACTAGTAGCAATTCTTACAACATGAGACATGTTGGTATTTGATGCTGGTATTGATTTCTTCCTGCGATGGAACATTTTGGGCAGGCATGAAGTTTCTCCAACTCTTCAAAAGCTGCAGCAAAGATCCAGCAGGCCAAAGTTGAAAGAGGACATCAGAGTAGCAGCAAAACTTGTTTTTTTTTTCCCCCTCCTGGATTCTCTTTCATCATGGAGTGAGTTTTATGCCCAGCCTGTGTGAATGAAGGAACCTGAAGTTCCCTGTCAGTTTTTCAAGACTAGGAGAATGTAATGAATTAAATTAAATTAAATTAAATTAAAAGTTCTTATAGGCTGCCCAATCCCGTACGACTCTTGCACTTGTGAACAATTATGAAAATTATAAAAAGGAATAAGGATATTTTCGAAAGGGGTGTGTGTGTATGAGAGAGAACTATCTAAATCTACCTTACATTTTGAATTGGAAATGTGAATCCAACTTCCTTCCTTCCTTCCTTCCTTCCTTCCTTCCTTCCTTCCTTCCTTCCTTCCTTCCTTCCTTCCTTCCTTCCTCACCTCACCGCACCGCACCGCACCGCACCTCACTTCACTTCTCTTCATTTTCCAGCATGGATATGAGCAGAATGTGTGATTGAGGGAAATTAACAGAAGTTTTTTGTGAGGATGCAACAATCTTGCGACCTCTTGCAGGAAAAATGCAATGTAAATGCACAATATAATCACATAATATATTGTAGTAATTGCCTTAATGACTACTTTTTGAGTTCTGTCTTAAGCTAAAAGTAAGAATGTGCAAAATATATTGATTTCGGACTGGAATGTTCCAGAGAACCGTTCCATTTTCTTTCAGGCTATGCTGAGCCTCTTCTTTGACTATGATGTGAATAATTTGTCACTTTTGATTCCAGTTAATCCAATTTTGTATATGAATAGAAAGAGAGAGAGAGAGAGGGAGGGAGGGAGGGAGGGAGGGAGGAGAGGGAGGGAGGAGTAGGAAACCCATGTTATTGTCTGAGAATTACAGTTGAAATAATGTAGCAACAAAGTTTTTTATAGGATTCAGTTCACTTTTTCAACTTTTTCCTGTCTTTTGGAAATGGAAAGGAAAGGAGAAGTATAAATATATCGTATTTTTCAGAGTATAAGACGCACCTTTTTCCTCCCTAAAAGAGGCTGAAAATTATTCTCCGAATGTAGCTTTTCCGCTGCTTTTTTTCCCAACCCTAAGGAGGTGCTAACGCCTTTGCAAGCTTGTTTTCATTCCTACTCCCTCTGAAAAAGGTTTTTTCAGCCCTAATGATGTGCTAATGATCTTAACGGCTTGCATCATTTTTTAATTTCTACTCCCTCCGAAGTTGTTTTTTCCTGCCCTAAATCTTTGCAAGCTTGCTTTCATTCCTACTCCCTCTGAAAAAGGTATTTTCAGCCCTAACCAGGGGATAAAATAATGTGCTGAAGCTGAACAGACTAAGGACGCTAGCCAGATGAATACCTGGTAGGTAGATTTTTTCCCCCATTTTGAACATCACAAACTGCAAAGATAATCAGATATTCAAAATGTGATACCACCAAGATTTTCCTATGAGCGCATTGTCCTTCTGTTTATAGGAAGTGCCACAAAAAAAATAAAATTAAAAAAAAATCCAGTTTTAGTTAGAAAACCATCTTCAATTTAAGTATAACCTATTCTGTCTATGATACTTACATATAGACAAGATAGATATATACCAGTGATGGCGAACCTTTTTTTCCTTGGGTGCCGAAAGTGCGCATGTGCGCACTATTGCACACGCTCGAGTGCCCACACCCATAATTCAATGCTGCCCCACCCCCCATAAATGTTGGCACCATCCCCCCTGCTCCCCCATTTCCTGACTTCGGGTGGGCCCGGTAGGTCCATTTTTCTCCCTCCCCAGGCTCCAGAGGCTTCCCTAGAGCCTGGGGAGGCCAAAAACGCCCTCTCCTGCCCCCCCCAAGGCCCTCCAGAGGCCGAAAACACCCTCCCAGAAACTCCACGCAGGCCAAAAATTAGCTGGCTGGCACGCACATGTATGCTGGAGTTGAACTAGGGCAACGGCTCATGTGGCGGCAGATATGGCTCCGCGTGCCACCTGTGGCACGCGTGCCATAGGTTCGCCATCGCTGATATATACTGTAGGTAGACAACCATCTAATTAAAGAAAATTATGCCATTTCATCATTTATATATTTTTATAATATAGCTACAAATATCCTTTAGCTCTAGAAATGTATTTAATATATCAAAACTTTTCAGCTACACAGCACAGCTATGCAGATATGAACTCTATAGTTTGCTATTTAGGCAATGCTTGTATTTCACTACATCTTTTATTTAATTTTCTTTTATTTTTCCACCAAACATACAGAAATATGAATACATATACCATATATCAAAACATCCATAGTAATAAATTTCTATCCATAATGTCACAAACATATCTCCTTTGTTGCTCCTTTTATACCTTTATCTCCAGTCTGCTTACCTTCTAGATTTCATTGTATTTCACCACATCTTGTTAGGTGGCTACAGATTTGATGCATTCTCTTTGTTTGTTTGTTTGTTTGTTTGTTTGTTTCAGGGAAGGGTAGTAAAGTAAATTAAAAACTGTTTTGACCTTGCTGATTTATGTTTGCATGCAGTAGATGCTGAATTTGGGAGAATGAATTCAGTTTCATTGTTTGCTTGCTTATTTGAAAAGGGGAAAGAACCCAATGTTTTAGGATTTCAGAAATAAGAGCTTTTCATTTATGGAAAAAAAATCAATGCTAGACTCTTATGTTCCTCCGAGAATTAATTTGAAACAGAAGAACTACAAGCCCATGTATAGCAGCATACCAAGCCACATTCCCATTATAAATTTTCCTTTTTAAAAATCATGAATATGTTTTACTAGTTTCTTTCCATGAATATAGATAGATAGAACAAGCTATTCCTGCATCTAATTTCAATATGGTGCCCAACAGCTATTGCTAAGAATATAAAAGTTGATAACGGATTATTTATAGCTTTAAAGCTAAAACTACTGAGAACAGAAAATCCTACAAATGAATACGGCACTTAGCTCAAGGAACAAAATGATGTCATGGACAACTTTTCTTTAAGATTTATAGAACTCTGGCTTGGGAAAATAACTGTATTGGTTTAATTAAGAAATTGAAGATAACAGCTATTTTTTATACTAGTGATAAAACCATATTGCAGTGGAAATGAAATAGCCAGGAAACAGCCTACTTCAAGTCCACCGTCAGCCATGTAAGCATGCTGGGTGACTTTAGACTAATACTCTTTTTCAGCAAAACTTACCCCAGAGAGGACTTGTGGGGAGAAAACTGAGGGCAGGAGTACTGTGCATATTATTTTGCTGATTTGCACATTCAGCTTGCTTTAGAACAAGCATGAGTCACTAATCATTTCTTAAGTGTTTTTAAGAAGAAATTGGACAGTGATTTCTCTGACATGGTATAGGGCAGTGATGGCGAACCTTTTTTGGTTCGCATGCCAAAAAGGGGGGGGGATGCGTGGGATCACGTGTGTGCATGCCCACACCCATAATTCCATGCACGCATGCGCGTATGACCCCCCCACTCCCAGCATGCAATGGCACACCCATTTTTTGCTCTCTCCAGGCTTCTAGGAGCCTGGGGAGGGCTAAAACGGCCTTCCCCACCCCCTCTGGAGGCTGGAAACAGCCTGTTTCCTGACTCCCAGTGGGCCCAGAAGGCCCGAAAATCAGCCGCCCGGTGCGCACATGCGCGCCGGACTTGAGCTTGCGTGCCCACTGATATGGCTCCGCGTGCCACTTGTGGCACCCGTGCCATAGGTTCGCCATCACGGGTATAGGGTCTCCTAACTGAGATGGGGGTTAGAATAGAAGACCAGTATTTGAGGGGCTGCCACAATGAAGAGGGGGGGGTGTCAAATTATTCTCCAAAGCACCAGAGGCCAGAAAAAGAAACAATGGTTGGAAACTAATCAAAGAGAGAAGCAATCTGGAATTAAGGAGAAACTTCCTAACAGTGAGGACAATTAATCAGTGGAACAGCTTGCCTTCAGAAATCGTGGGCGCTCCATCACTGGAAGTTTTTAAGAAGAGACTAGATAATCACTTCTCTGAAATGCTATAGGTTCTCCTGCTTGAGCAGGGGGCTGGACTAGAAGACCTCCAAGGTCCCTTCCAGCTCTATTCTATTCAATGCTCTGACCTCTAAGATACCTTCAAACTCTGTTATTCTGTTAAGGTACAATCCTCTACTCCAGGGCTGTCAAACTGGATGCATCACGCACAGGCCACCACCACCCCAGCTCTGAGAATGGGAAAAACATCACAAAACGTCACATGATGGCAACGTGACGGCGTGAGTTTGACACCCTACTCGGTCCTCACCATGCTGTGAAGACAACCTCTTCTTGCATCAAAAATAGAGTTTTCTGATTTGCACTGGTTCATCAACTGTAATTCATTGCATTGTAGG
>JALIGW010000176.1:265000-290260 GCA_023053685.1 Diadophis punctatus similis
ATAAAAGGCAGGGGGCGGAGACGAATAGATGTGGCAGACAACTGGAGAGAGAAACTTTTTGCTGGGTCTGCCAGCACTCCTAATTAAAGGAATCTTTGAATTCACTTCAGAGGGTTTGTCATGTTTGGGGAGCTGGGTCAGAACAACTAATTCAAGGGCTGAAATGTCCCATCTTTAGAGACAATCACAGCACCACAATAAATTAGACAATTTCTTCCTGAAAGGTTGTCTCATGCCATATTTCAGAATTCGCATAGTCCTGACAATGACAAAATATTCTTTTAGTTTTCCACAGCCATTTGTTTATATGTGATTATCACAGGTAAAGCTAAATCAAGCCATCTTGTCCCACCCATAATCAGCATCTGTGATGAGTTTTCTAAGTGCCCATCAGATAAATCAGCACGAAACCAAAACATAAATCAGAACTCAGGTGATTTATGAGGCTGTTTACTAAACTATATTGAACCGATGCCAGTTGTGGAGAACTCGTGCGTGACGAGTAGATAATATTATGTGTGTTTTTCACTTTGGAGATTTTTTGTGTGCCTTGTATGGCTTTTCAAAATCTACATTTTGAGGAAAGAAGGCTGTTGCTGCCAGAGTAATTGATTTTGCATACTAAAAAGGTAAATGTTCATAGAAGGTAAATTCTCAGTATATGACAGTTTTGCTGATCCAAGTTTTTCTTTGTTTTGTTTTTAGTTCATTGCTGTAAAATGTCAAATGTACTGGGATGTTAACACTGACTAGTGTACACATACATAAATGCAAACACACACACAGGGACACACACAAAGTACACACACACACACACACACACACACACACACACACACACACACACATCTTTGGATGAGGAGTTATAATCCAAGGCAAAGAATTTTAAAAAAATAACTCAAATTCAAATTTTTCCCAAGTGTCATTGGTTCTAATCCCAAACACTGCTCAATCTTGTCAGAATAACAGAGTTGGAAGGGACCGTGGAGGTCTCTTAGTCCAATCCCCTGTTTAAGCATAAGATCCTACACCATTTCAGACAAATGGTTATCCAATCTCTTCTTAAAAACCTCTAGGGTCAGAGCAGCCAAAGCCTCTGAAGGCAAGCCATTCCACTTTTATTTATTTGTTTGTTTGTTTGTTTGTTTGTTTGTTTGTTTGTTTGTTTGTTTGTTTGTTTGTCAACAAGTGCAAGGAAACAGGACACATTAAAAATGGCACAAATAAATGGATATAAAGAAGCAAAACATAGCCACAAACACATAAAACGAGTACATACAAATGGGTACAGTACAGACAGGGACGGTAGGCACATTGGTGCGCTTATGCACGGCCCCTTAGGGACCTCTTAAGAAACGTGTAAGGTCCACGGTAGACAGTTTAAGGTAAAAGGTATTGGGGTTAGAGAAACTAACAACAGGATCAGGTAAATGTGTTCCAGACATTTACTACTCTATTGCAGAAGTTGTATTTTCTGCAATCAAGATTAGAGCGGATTACATTTAGTTTGTATCTATTGATAGCCCTAGTATTATTGCGGTTGAAATTAAAGTAGTCATTAACAGGTAGGACCTTGGTCCCATGAATGAATTAATTGTATGGGGTTTTTAAATTGTTTTTTTAAATGTTTTAAATGTTTTTAATAATTACTGCTTTTAATGTATTTTTCCTATATTTATTGTTTGCATGTACATTTATTGTTGTGAGCCGCCCAGAGTGTCTGTTGAGTGGGCGGCATACAAGTGCGAATAAATAAATAAATAAATAAATAAATAAATAAATAAATAAATAAATAAATAAATAAATAAATAAATAAATAAATAAATAAATAAATAAATAAATAAATAGATAGATAGATAGATAAATAAATAAACAAACAAACAAACAAACAAACAAACAATAAATAAATAAATAAGCAAATAAACAAACAAACAAACAAACAAACAATAAATAAATAAGTAAATGTAGATGATCTTGTGTACTAAGCTTAGGTCGGAATGTAGACGGCGTAGTTCAACTCTCAACTTCTCAGGGTTGAGCTGAAGTCTGTTCTTCTCCATCCAGATTGATCATCCTTCAGACACTGACATTATAATGACAGCTCCACCTTTGCAGCCTGAGGGTGAAATGTATAATTGGGTATAATCACTATATGGATGATACCAGACCCTAAACTGACTGATAACCTTGCCCTTATTAAACAGGAGGGGTAATAGTGTCAAAACATGAGGCATCATAGAAGTGAGACATGAGAAAAACAATGCCCCCTCCAATAAACACCAACTGTCCCTGAAGTTTTCTTGGCAAAGTTTTTCAGAAGTAGTTAGCTAGTAAAAGGGATTAGCCCAAGATCACCCAGGTGGCTCTCATGCCCAATGTGGGGCTAGAACTCATAGTCTCTAGCCCAGACCTGCACATTTTATGAATTGTTGGCCATATCTGGCCTATGGGCTGTCCCAGTCCTGCTCACAGTGGCAGTGTTGTTGTTGTTGGTAGGGGTGGGGCAGCATCGATAGTGGGGGGGGTGAGGCAGTGGAGTGGAGTGGAGTGGAGTGGAGTGGAGTAGAGTGGAGAGTGGAGTGGAGTGGAGTGGGGTAGAGTAGAGTAGAGTAGAGTAGAGTAGAGTAGAGTAGAGTAGAGTAGAGTAGAGTAGAGTAGAGTAGAGTACTTTATTGGCCAAGTGTGATTAGACACACAAGGAATTTGTCTCCAGTGCATAAGCTCGCAGTGTAGATGATGATGATGATCATCATCATCAGTGTCCTAAGGGGAGGAGTTGAAATAGTTTATGTCCAGGATGTGAGGTGTCTGCATATATATCTTCTCAGCCCTCCTTCTGACCCACACAATATCAGATCCTCAAAGGAAGGAAGGAAGACTGGTTACAATTGTTCCCCCCCCCCCCCTGTAGTCCTAACTATCTGTTGAAGTCTGTACCTGTCCTGTTTGGTTGCTGTATCAAACCAGGCAGTTACAGAAGTACAAATTGGCATCAATAATGCCAATAATGTCAAAATAATTTCTCAGGCAGTTTGAACTTCCTGAGTTGATGCAGGAAGAACATTGTTGTGCTTTTAAAATTATGGTTCTAATGTTAGGTGTCATTAGAGGGCAGGGTTTCAGCATCAGAGGTGGGGTGTCAGTGTTGACAGTCCTCCACAACAGTCCCAGTTTTTAACCTGGCCCCTTGGGAAAATTAATTGCCCACCCTTATTTTAGCCCAGTGATGTTGAACCTTTTTTTCCTCAGGTGCTGAAAGCACATGCGCACACTATCGTACATGCGCGAGTGCCCACACTCATAATTCAATGTCTGGGGAGGACGAAAATGGCTTCCCCCTGGAGGCCCTCTGGAGGCTGGAAGTGGCCCATTTCCTGACTTCTGGTGGGCATAGTAGGCCCGTTTTTCACCCTCCCCAGGCTCCAGAGGCTTCTCTAGAGCCTGGGGAGAGCAAAAATGCCCTCCCCCGCCCCCCCAGAGGCCCTCTGGAAGCTGAAAATGCCCTCCCAGATCCTCCATGTGAGCCAAAAATCAGCTGGTCAGTGCGCACATGCACGCTGGAGCTAAGCTATGGCAACGGCTCGCATGCCGGCAGATATGGCTCCGCGTGCCACCTGTGGCACGCGTGCCATAGATTCGCCATCACTGTTCTAGCCTGATGCCTTAGCCACTGCACCGAACCGGCTATCATATACATACTATACAAACAAAACACAAACAAATATAGAAGTAAATAAACTTTAATTTTTCAACAACAGGATGAAAACACATACTGTAAACACAGAAAGTGTGTGTGTGTGTGTGTGTGTGTGTGTGTGTAAGAGAGAGAGAGAGAGAGAGAGAGAGAGAGAGAGAGAGAGACAGACAGACAGACAGACAGACAGACAGACAGACAGACAGACAGACAGACAGACAGACAGACAGACAGAGAATATAGGTAATTTTTAATCTCTCTGGGGCTTTATTTCATGAGTGAAATGTGATTTCTGTGAAGTTCAAAACAGCATTCCTCTGGTTTGATGCATAGACAGTCCAGAAGATTTATTAGTGTAATTGTGGCTTGTAGAATTTTCTTTTAGTGCTGTAATTTTCATATTTCTGTACATTTTATGACAACTCCGGAAAGCACATTGTGTTGTTGTTGCTGTTTTGCTACTTTTTGTTTGCTTAGATTTGGTTCATTGATATTTTTCTCCATTACACAGACCGTCCAATTTGGCCCAAGCATTCAGGATATCTTCACAGAAGAATTTTATTTGTTTACATACTTTCTTATTTATTGGATTGGATTTAATTTCACCCAATTAAAAACCAGAATTACAACCGAGAAACAGAAGATGCAGGCAAGTGAAAATCATGAATGTAGCCATCTGGCAGGCTCTGAACCATAACTTTACCTTCAGGCACTTTGGCAGTATCTTGCTTTTAGAGCCTTTTGTAAGGCAAGCAAAGTCAGGATTAATCTAACCTCCGGGACCATGATGTTCCAAAGGGCAAGTGCTGTGACAGAAAAAAATAGTAATGGTTTTTTTTTAACTAAATTTACTTTATTAAAACTTTTTAATAACTTAAAGTTCATATAGTTTGAAAAGTATTCATGTATGCTATATATAATTTGTTTACCCTTTTCTTCCTCTTCAGCCACCTATATCAGTGATGGCGAACCTTTTTTCCCTTGGGTGCCGAAATAGTGCGCGCACGTGCTATCACACGCATGTGCGTGCCCACACCCATACTTCAAAGCCCCCCACTTGCCCCACCACCCTGCGCATGCGTGCATGACCCCCCACACCCCTGTTTCCCGACTTCCAGTGGGCCCAGTAGGCCCATTCTTTGCCCTCCCCAGGCTCCAGAGGCTTTCTTGGAGCTTGGGGAGGGTGAAAATGCTCCCCCTGCCACCCCTGAGCTCCTCCGGAGGCCAAAATCGCCCTCCCAGAGCCTCCGCATGAGCCAAAAATCAGCTGGCGGGCATGCACATGCACACTGGAGCTGAGCTAGGGCAACGGCTCGCGTGCCGGCAGATATGGCTCCGCGTGCCACCTGTGGCACCCGTGCCATAGGTTCGCCATCACTGACCTATATAGTCAGAAATCATAGTTAGAAGCATTGCAAAAAGAATATGAGGTATTATTAATAATGTCATACTGTGCCACCTTCAGTTTTCACTGGAATTTTAATATAGGTTAAAATAATGGTATACTAATCAGACAGCTTCATACTTATCTAATGATTTTATTTGCAACTCAAGGCAGCAAACATGCCCAACACATCTTCCGCCTCCTTTCCCCCCCCCCCCACAATACCAACCCTCTGAGGTGAATTGGGCTGAGAGAGAGTGACTGGCCCAAGGTCACCCAGTTGGCCTTCATGGCTAAGGCAGAACTAGAACAACCAATCTCCCACTTTCTAGCCTGCTGCCTTAACCACTAGATCAAACTGGCTTTCCTATTGCCACAATTGTCCTTATTTTCCTTCCTCCCCCCTTGTGCTTTCTACATGGGAATTGTACTAAATGTAAATGCTTTTTAGGCAGGCTATCCCAGTATTCTTTTACATGTGATGGTGTGGGGAAGGCCTTCCATTGAGGACCTGTATACTGCACGAGTCAAAAAGAGGGCCGTGAAAATATTTACTGACCCCTCGCATCCTGGACATAAACTGTTTCAACTCCTACCCTCAAAACGACACTATAGAGCACTGCACACCAAGACAACTAGACACAAGAACAGGTTTTTTCCCGAACGCTATCACTCTGCTAAACAAATAATTCCCTCACCACTGTCAAACTATTCACTAAGGCTGCATTACTATTACTATTAGTCTTCTCATCGTTCCTATCACCCATCTTCTCCCACTTATGACTGTATGACTGTAACTTGTTGCTTGTATCCTTACAATTTATATTAATATTGATTGTTTCCTGATTGCGTATTTGTATCCTATGACAATCATTAAGTGTTGTACCTCATGATTCTTGATAAATGTATCTTTTCTTTTATGTACACTGAGAGCATATGCACCAAAGATAAATTCCTTGTGTGTCCAATCACACTTGGCCAATAAAAAATTCTATTCTATTCTATTCTATTCTATTCTATTCTATTCTATTCTATTCTATTCTATTCTATTCTATTCTATTCTATTCTATTCTATTCTATTCTACTCTATTCTATTCTATTCTATTCTATTCTTCTAGCAGTGACGGTAAATGCTAGCATCATCATTCAGTTCCATCAAACTGAAAATGGTTTTGATCTTCAAAATCTACACGTATGCATTTATCAAAGGACATTTAGAATAGATGTCATTCTTAGCCAGGGTCTCCCGAGAGTTATTGCAGTTTGAAATAAATAAAACTAAAAGCTACCAAAGTTGTAGAGTAAGTGCATTAAGAACTTAGAAGATCTACTCAGATGGGGTTTGCTTCAATTAGGATGGTAAATAATTTATTAACGCTTTTCCCTGCTGTCATAAGAAAAATTCGCAAATACCTCAGAATGTGTAAAAGTTGCATCAATAATAAATGCCACCAAACAAACAGTGAGCTGAGGTAGCAAGCTAAAAGATGAAGGGTATGAAAAAAAAAGAGGGGAAAAAGAGAAAAAAAATCTTATTCAATTGTACTCAAGTCAGCTGAGAGGAAGCCCTCTGTCAAGTATTGTGCTATTTAAGTAACTGATTGGCCCAAATAATCTGCAGTAATATAAAATTCAGGTTTGCCCCATTTTATAACTATCATACATAAATACATCACCTAATTGGCCACTTCCATTGTTTCATTTACTTTATCCATCTGTTCTGACTCAGCTCCCCAACAATGACAAACCCTCTGAAGTTAACTCAAAGATTCCTTTATTAGGAGTGCCAGCAGCCCTGGCAAAAAAGTTTCTCTCTCACCGCAGGCTAACAAGTCTGTTCGGCAGGGAGATGAATAGTTATCTGCCACATCTATTCATCTCCGCCCCCTGCCTTTTATCCCAGAGCTAGGGTGACTCTTTGCTGGCAGCGGTGGCTCTTCCTTCCCAAGGATCGGCCCATGGATTTCCACTGCTCTCCTCTCCTCTGCCTTCTGTGCATTCACATGTCAGGCACTAGACTCAGCTGTTCCTCCTCTTCCTCATCAGCCACCTCCAGCCACTTGGGGGCTGTTGACTCTCCATCTGAGGGCTGATGGATGGCCCAGGCTCTGCCATCTCTCTCTCTCTCTCTCTCTCTCTCTCTCTCTCTCTCTCTCTCTCTCTCTCTCTCTCTCTCTCTCTCTCTCTCTCTCTCTCTCTCTCTCTCTCTCTCTCTCCCCCCTCCCCCCCCCCTCTCTCTCTCCTCCATTTCCCCCTTCCCCATTGGAGCTTTCAGGTTACCTTAATGCTGATCCTGACTCCTACGCCTCCTCATCTGATTTGGCTGTTGGAGGGGCTGGAGGCTGACAGGCCACAACACCATCTGTATGAAAATAAGTGAAGAAAATACAGTAGTGAAGAACATCCAAAGAACAATGCAAACTATTCTAAATATTTAATCAATACCTACAATTGTAAGCATGTGGTGCTTGGTCAATACAAACCAAGGAAGATAAATAACAGAACATACTAATTGAAGGATAATGGTGCCCTTGGGGACTCCCACTCGTGGATTGGGGCCGAAGGTGGTGCAGGCCTGGATTGCTGACATGCCTGGCATCTAGCCACCCATCCCTCAATCTCCTGGTCCATCCTGGGCCACCATACGTAGCTGCAGCCCAGGGCTTTCATGCGCACAATGCCAGGGTGGGCAGTATGCAGACATTCGAAGATGGCCTACCTAACCCCTGGTGGTACCACTACATGATGCCCCCATAGCAAGCATCCATTTTGTACAGAGAGCTCATGTTGCCTGGCAAGGTATGGCTGAAATTCAGGAAGCACAGGCCCCTGAGGCCACTCCAATCTAACACCTGAGACAAGACAGGGTCAGTGCTGGTGAGAGAGGCTATTTGCCTGGCAGACTCAGGGCTCTGTAGCTCCTCAATGAGGATTACCGAGGCAGCAGGGACCAGGTCCACAATGGGCAGGGGCAATGGACAGCGGCTCAGTGCATCTGCGTGCCCTAATAGCTTGCCTGGCCTGTAGTGTAACTAGTAGCTGTAACTGGCCCAAAATTCAGTCCAACGGGACATGTGGGGAGATAACATCTTGGGGCTTTGGCGATCCCCAGCTAGCAAACCCAATAGTGGCTTATGGTCAGTCACTAAGTGGAAATGTCTGCCATAGATGTAATCATGGAACTTGCGGGTGCCAGCTACGCAAGCAAGAGCCTCCCTATCTAGCTGGCTGTAATTATGTTCAGCCGCTGATAGGGTCCTAGAGTAATATGCTATAGGGGCCTCAGAGCCATTGGGCAAGATGTGACTAAGTATGGCCCCCACCCCATAGGGCGAGGAATCGCAAGCCAATAGCAAGGGCAAGCTTTCCCTGTACTGTACAGCCTTAGAGGTTAACGTCCTTAACTGCCTGGAAAGCCTTGGCTTCAGTTGGACCCCAGCGTCAGGCAGCCTTGGCGTCCAACAGCCTATGTAATGGCTCAGCCACTGAAGCCTTATGAGGCAAGAAGATAGCATAACAATTGAGCAGGCCCAAGAAAGCCTGCAGCTGAGCCCTAGACACAGGGGTAGGCAGGTTCAGGTGGCCTTTCCATGGCTGGCGTGGATGCTCTGCACACTCTGGATAGGTGCCCCTCCTTACCACATTGACAGCATGTGGCAATATGGAACCTACAATCATCTCTGTTGTGGTTCCCCCCACAGCCAAGGCAAGAGGTCTGAGGTGGTTTTGTAGTTGGAGCTTTCTTCCTAGTTGTCTTGAGGCGGCTTACTTCTTCCTCCAAATCCAAAGGGTCATTCAGGTCTAGTGTCCTCATAGTGGACAGCTTGGCTTCTGCTGGGCAGTGAGCTTGAAGGCAGGTACCTCTGGATTTCAGTGGCAGGCCTCTCAGAGAGTTCAGATGCCCTGGCTTCATCCAGGGCAGTCTGTAGGTTCAGCTCTGTGCAGGCTAATAGGCGACGCTGGAGCCTGAGGTCTCTAACTCCACAGACCAATTGATCCAGCAGGAGATCATCAAGGTCTGTAAACTCACAGTTTAGGGCAGCAGTGCGAAGGGCAGCCATGTACTCATTTATGGACTCTCCTTCTCTCTGGGTCCTCTGGCAAAAGGCATGCCACCTCACGATGCGAGATGGTGCTGGGGAATAGTGGTTTTTTAGCTTTTCCAGGAGCGTCTCCCACAGCACCTTGTATACTGGCTGAGGTGCTGTCAAAGCTCATGCTGTAGCAAACATTTCACGGCCGCAGGAGCTTAGGAAATAGCCCATCTTTCGAGTGCTGGATAGCTCCGTGAAGTCGTTTGCTCTTAGGATGCATTCAAAGCGTGTGAGGTAATCGTCCCACGTCTCTGTAGCTGGCTCGAATGGAGCAAATGCCGGTAGGGTGGCCATCCTGACAAGGACGGAGCTGGGCTGCAGGCGCCCTGCGACCTCTCATCGCCCTGGCTACTGACTGGATTAGTGACTTAGCTTCGTGCACTTCAGCTCAGAAGTGCCTCACTCTGAAGTTCTTCATCTCTGAAGGTTTTCAGCTCCATGTGTGTGCGTGTGGGGGGGTGTATTTGCCAGCCGATCCATCAGGGATCCCACCTTCGTCACCAGTGTTTCATCTGGGGAAACCTGGGCTGACAGGAACGGAGGTGAGGCGAGGCTTTGAACCAGGAACACGTTTATTTAACTTCAGCACCAAAGACAACAACAGCAGACAGAGAACAGCAACATGCCAACTGACAACTCCTTTTATATCAATCAGGACGCTCCATTTTCCTGCTTGCCGGCTGCTCGCATCTTAGCCAATCAGGCTTGGCTTGCAGCCGGCTTGGGTTTTGGCGGTATCATAAGTCTGAGGACTTTACAGCTTACATATGCCTTGTTATATATTTTAATATTTGTCTTCAGTTAACTGTTCATAGTCACATAGATCTAAGACATCTTAGATAGTTAAGCATGTACAATGTATTAAAATCACAACTAACTAAACGTAAAAAATACTGTGGTCTGGATATGATCATTCATGTGTACACAGAATAGTTTTTTCTTAGAATAGAAATCTGGAATTTCTATTGGAATTGTCTGTTGGTTCTTGTGGAAACTTTCATTGCATTTATATCCTTCAGTAGAAAACCATGTATAATTCTCAGAATTTTTTATTGTTCCTTTTCTTCCAAAAATTAGGGCTGGTGAGGTAGGGGAGACAGAGAGCTTAAAAATGTGCAGGACCCACCATATCATCCAGAATTGTCATATTTATTCTGATTTGGCAATATTATATTTATATTATATTACGGAATTGGTGGAGATGGCAAAATATTTGACCAATTTTATTTTTACTTGGAAAGCACTTTTGGACTTTTTCAAGGAACTGAAAGAAATGAAAATTTGATTTTGAGATTTGATTATTAGAATTATATGGGATTATAGAAATAATGTAAACTCTTGTTAACTTTAGAGTAGGATTTTGATGTATTTTTTATTTATATCTGTACCAAAGAAAGTAATTCTTCTTTCCTTTTCTTTCTTTTTTTTTCTTTTTGCACTTTTATCTTGCTTTTTAGCTGACTTTCCCTTTGTTCAATTCTTTTTTTTCTTGCTCATTTGTCTTTTATTTCTCGAATATATCCATATCTATAATAAATAGAAATGTTTAAGGTCCTACCGTATATCCCTTAGCAGCAATCATAGTGATGTATTGTTTTGTTGAATGACTGTTTAATTATATACAACTTTAATTCCCTTTGAATTTTATTGCAGAGGTGATGGTTATGCAAATATATCATTATTTCAAGAGCAGAAAGAAATAGCAAGGAAAATAATTAACAAAAACTGTGAACCCTTTTCCACCTACAGAAGATACTAAATTAGTCAAATTGCTTCTAATTTATATAAATTCTGGCTTGAAGCTGTAGATGGATTCTGACTGGAAATAGCTTACCTCAAGAAATGCTACACACTGAAACCTCACTGGAAGACTGAGTAGAATTGATACGACCTTACTATAAACAGACTGGATTATAGTCCTCCGGGAGTTGGGCGGCATACAAATCTATTAAATTAAATTAATTAAATTAGTGGACAACATTTTCCCCCCAAAACTTTTGCTTCCTGGAAAGGTTTTGATATTATGATAGACTCTGTCAAGCTGAACACAAATATAATTTCAGAATGACAGTATCACATAGAAACCTTGAGAAATATGAAATTAACTTTTAATGACTATAATGTAATCTCATAATATTTCTAACATGCTGCATGAGTTCAACAGGGCCAAAAGTATTTTGTTGCTGTTTTTCGTTTGAACTAGTATCCAATGCATTTCACTGCAGTGTCAACAGTCAGCTAGCATTGATGGATTCAGTTGCCCTGATACCATTTTTCTATTGTGACAATATCCTGGTAAAACCTTTCATCATGTCTGTCATTGACCATCTCTAAATTTACAGGTTAAAGTGTGAATTTAAGAATGGTTGTTTGTTTTTAATTTTAACTCTCTTGCAAAGCTTCTAATCCCTATATGTACTTGGTCTATCTGAGCTGCATCCCGAGTAGCAGAGCTACTGCCTTTAGCTCTCCACAGATATCCTAGTTGTACTTGGGGTACTGGATGGGCTTCAACAACAGTTCCTTGTTTTCATATCTCATGTGTGCAGCACAACCAACAACCAACAGGTTCTGAAAAGTGTATATTGCCATTGAAGAGCCGAGGTGGCGCAGTGGTTAAAAGCAGCACTGCAACCTACTCCAGCTGACTGCTAGTTCAGCAGTTCAGCTGTTCAAATCTCACCAGGCTCAAGGTTGACTCAGCCTTCCATCCTTCTGAGGTCGGTAAAATGAGGACCCAGATTGATTGTTGGGGGCAATATGCTGAACTCTGTAAACCGCTTAGAGAGGGCTGTAAAGCACTATGAAGCGGTATATAAGTCTAAGTGCTATAGTGTCTAAACAGAAGATTTCTATAAAACGGTACATGATAGATTAAATTAGAGATTATTTTCATGATTGGCAGCCAAAAATCTAAAAGGCACACCAAAAGTGTTTAGAAAGCAAAATATTTTTGTTGTTGCCCTGTGTTATTAGAGTGAATGAAGATAATTAGATAATTACTGGAACTGTTTTATGTTGGCTGAGCTCAGCATATTCTTTAGAGAATATCCATCTCAAAATTGAGTTTAAGAAGTCTGAGGGTTTCTTAGAAATATTCTCCTCTTTCTCCATCTAGAATCAAGACAGCTGCCAAATTGGTTTCACAATGATGCAAGTAAATGACGACTGTGACACATACAGAAGCTATTCTAGAAGGAGCTCAAGAGGTTGGGATGCTGGGCAGGAGGTTAGCAAGCCTGTGTTTGAGACCAGAGAGCTGCTGTGGGGCGGGGTTGAGCTTTCATCCTTCACTCTAGCTCCTGCTGGAGACATGAAAGGTGCCCACAAATGGGTATCCTCAGGGCAACGGTGATGTCACCGGCTAATCCACGGCTGCTCAAGCAGAAGACCCTGTACCATTTCAGACAAGTGGCTGTCCAGTCTCTTCTTAAAACCTCCAGGATGAAACACCCACAACTTCTCATGGTTAATTGTCCTCACTGTTAGGAAAATTCTCCTTAACTCCAGGTTGCTTCTCTCCTCGATTAGTTTCCATCCATCATTTCTTGTCCTGCCCTCTGTTGCTTTGAAAAATAAATTGACCCCCTCCTCTTTGTGGCAACTCTCAAATACTGGAATAGTGCTATCATGTCCCCTCTAGACTGTAACTGTAACCTGTAATTGCAGTTTAATATAAACCTAAGTCAGAGAACCTTTCAGGAAAGCTTGCTTTCCTCAAGAAAGCCAACTATTCTGATATACCATGATTATAGTCATAGCACAACTTCTGCACAGGTAAACTTCCACTGATAAAGCACATCACATCTAGTGGAAGGAACTGTTTATATATTGTGCCATTATTGGGGCCATGACATCTACAGTACATAGACTTTTTAATTAACCTGTGCATAAATTGGATTATGCTTCATAAGTTGAATTCTGTTGTCGAGACAGCCCAAATTAAGCATAGCTTGGCAACTGCCCTTGAAACAGATTCAGCAGAGTTTCAATATAGGGCTCAGCAGTTCCTTTTAAGCCTCCAGCCATTCATTTATGTTGTTAGACAGAAATGTAATGACAAAACAATCTACTGCAAAGGCAGTGGGAAAAGTCTTGTTAATAGTATTTAATTAAGATTCAGAAGCTAGTTCCACACATAGAATTGGGGGTAAGGGATACTATTGTGTCCTCTCTGCTAAGATGCCTTAAAACAGTGTGTCTCAGAATAGCCTTATTGTTCTATCTTGATCTTGGGTTACATAGTTCATATTAGTAGTAATAGTATTAGTAGCACATGGCATTTTTACAGTAGCCAGGAGACCACAATGCTATTGCAGAGTAGTACTTTGGCTTGACAAGATACCAGCCCAGTTATAGGTAATGCTTGTGCAGTTCTCAAGATGCGCCCCAGGAGGGCAAGCGGGCTTCATACCAGAGGGAAAGATGATCATCTCTTCCTGCAGCATCACTCAATTTTCCTTCCCTTCCCAGAGCTGCCTTCCAAATGGGTGCCACAACTGGGTAGGTTCAGAGCAGTCAGGGATCTGATTGCCTACACAGAGCACCAGCTTGTCTCCCCACCAAAGTGGTACTTACCTATCTATTTGCATAGAAGATGCTTTCAAACAGTTAGGAGGACAGAAGCTGAGGTGAGTGATAGGTGCTCCAGCATCATTAAGCCCAGTGGTGGGTTCCTACCGGTGCGGTCGACTCTACCGCACCGGTAGCAGCCAGCAGATGGTGCTATTTGCACGTGACAGCTCCAGTGCCATCTTCACCAGTCTGTCACATGGCGCCATCTTTTTTTGGGGAATTTTGGGCTGATTTTGCTTCTTGCGCATGCGCGGAAGCAAAATCTTGCAAGGGGATGCGCATGCGCGTGAGATTTCAGCAATTTTTTGCTTCCGTGCATGCGCGGAAGCAAAAAAAATCACCAAAATTGCATGTGCGTGCATGTCCCCTCATGAGATTTTGCTTCCTCACAAGTGCAGGAAGCAAAATCATGCGAGGGGGCGCATGTGAGTAGCAAGCAAGCAAGCGCCAAAACATGGTAGCGCGAAGAACAAGCAACCCGCCCCTGATTAAATCACTTAGCCACTGTGCCTCCACATAGTTCATATAGATATTAAGCAGATTGTGATTTCATCAGTGCCTGAATGAAAGCTTCCTGGAAATTTTAAGCATAACAATTTGAACAGCATGACTGAAGAAACCAATAATAGAAAAAAAATACTCTATAAGTAGTATCCAAGGGAAATTCTGTAAGCCACCTAGAGTTGCCTCCGGCAAGATGAGTAACATACAAGTTTAACAAATAAAAATAAAATAATAATAAATAATAATTCAAGTGTCACATTAGGGATGTAGGAAATACAGGCAAAAATGCTATGATGGGATAATTAGGGCTCCATTTCAGGGGTGGATTTCCTATTGACAATCAAGGCAAGTATGGAACCATAAGGTGGAGATCTAGCAAACTTATAATAATTCTAAGAGAAGGAAAGGAAGATTAACCCTTATTTTCCATTGGAACTTCCTGGAAGAAGCTGTATCAGTCCTTTAAATACCTGCACAAAGATACAAAACTATGCCAACAAGGCTATAGGAAATAGAGAGAAAGTGACATAGTTATTGATCAGCCACTTAAGCTTCACTAGATTTGGATCTCTGACCTTCCAAATTACAAAAGAATGTAGACCTACCCATGAAAAACAGAAAGGAATTATTGGACTGCTAAGGAAGAAGTTTAAGGGGGAAAAGATATGAGTTCTGAGAAAAAAGATATGAGGGCTTCCAGGATGTAGGACAAATTGAAGAAAGAATTCTGTGAAAGCAGAGCTGATGACCACTGCAAAGACTAAGGAACTAGTCTTTCCAATCCAATTAGAACACCTTCAAATAAGAAGAGGGTAGGAGTTTGCTTAGATCTGCTTCACATGGTTTCTCCTCAATAGAATACTGTAGGACAGTCGCTTTCTGTAAGTCTGAGCCCTAACAGGCAATAGGATCAGCCATCTTGATCTTGATCTTTTAAAGGACATTAAGTATGCAAATCTCACTTTCTAATCCTGTTTGGAAATTGCCTAGTAACTATTCTATTAAAGAATTTTGGAATGTCAAGCTTAAAAAGGGTGCATTAGTTGAGTTTATCTTCAACTCTGAACAAAATTGTAATTATAAGCTTTAGAACAAAGTTAAATAAGATTTTGATCTAAGAATTTTGAAAATTCTCTAAGGAATGAGAGATGTAAAACACATTTTATCTTACAAGACAGAAAAAGTACAAAATATGGACCTACAAATGGCAAGCCAAGTGAATGATTTGGAAAATGATGCTTTATTGGGTGTACAAAAAACAACAACACCTTGACTGAAGTATTAGAAATTAAAAACATGCAATATATACCGTGATAAACCCAAAAAATGACCTGAAAAATATTTTGTTATTGGATCTAAAAAAGAAGCTTGTTAAACCTTGAAGAAATCTGTGCAATAGATAAAGAAGAATGGACGAGAAACAAATCCTACAATAATATTTGATTGAATTAATGATTATAATGGTTAGAAGTAAAAGGAAGAAATGTAAAATTGGGTTTATGTGAACGAAGTTAAATAAGGGTTTTGTTTGTTTGTTTGTTTGCAATGTTCTGGCAATCCTTTATGAACTTTTTGCTGATACACAGATTAAAAAGTTGATGTTTTATGGATTTGCTTGTAGATAAGGGCTGGAACATGAGATGAAAGAGTATGATTTCTAGAGATTTGAAAGTTGTTCCCCAATAATAGTTTCAACTGTTATAAATATGAATTACATGAAAGTAGTTTTATGCAGTTTTAGTTAAATGCCAAAATGAAAAGAAATGAAATCAGATGTGACCATTAAATGCACAAAGATGGAAATAAACAGAAATATGCATAATGAAGAAATTGATTGTGGAGATGATGGGGCTTGCAGAAATGGTTAAATTTACTTGTTAACAGAGAACAGCAATTACTTTTTATAAAAGACTGGAAACCTTTTTGGAGTTTTTGCTGAAAATAGATAAAAATAAAATGGTGAACTTGTGATTTATTGACTAAAAAGGCTGTTTATGATAAGAAGGGAACCATGAGAGGTGGAGATAATACTTTTCATGTTGGTAACTGCTACAGAAAGGATTAGAATATGCCTTTTTAGATATCTTTCTTTTCATTTTCCTTTCTCTTTTGTTGTCTTTTACCCTTTCTTTTATTCTTCAGGATCACTTTTTTTCTTTTATTTCAATTATTTTTTTATTGAAGAGTTAAAATACAAGCTTGCAAAAGAACAACAAAGAAAAGAACAGAACAAATAGATGCATTAAAAAAAAGAAAATGCATGTATATTATCCTCCCTAGTTGAATACTGATAAATATATTACAACATTAATCGTTCTCGTTTTTTTAAATTACATTTTCATCTGTTGGGATCACTTCATTTTTCCACTGTTATGCAAACACAATTCTAGCCGCTGTTAACACATGTAAAATTAATTATGTATTCCCTTTGTTGTAGCTTTCTGATAAAATACCCAACAAAAATATTTCTGATTTTAAATCTATATGTTGCTTTGCCATTTTTTCTAACCATGTACCGGTATGTATTTTTGTCCAACATTTTTTTTTTGCCTTTGAGCAAGTCCAATTCATCACTCCATTCTGCCATCTATACTTTTTTTTCGATTCATAGGTTTTTCAGCTGTTTTTGCCAAGCTTTCTCATTTTTTTTTATTTTTAAGTTTCTACTGTATATCTGGATATTTAAAAAAATATTATGTAAAACATGAGGGAGGGAGGGAGAGAGGGAGAGGGAGAGGGAGGGAGAGAGGGAGAGGGAGAGGGAGAGGGAGAGGGAGAGGGAGGGAGGGAGGGAGGGAGGGAGAGAGAGAGAGAGAGAGAGAGAGAGAGAGAGAGAGAGAGAGAGAGAGAGAGAGAGATTTTAAGTTCCTGTTCTGGCCCTGTATGAAAGCACTTTTAAGATTGTGGCCACAAAAAGACCAAAGCACGTTCTTTGCCTGGGGAAACATTTTACATCACGCTTTAGCATTATATAACTGAACAAAACATCGTTTTATTATGTATAACTTTTCTAAATGTCCTTCTCCCCCCCCCCGTCTGTCCTCTAATTTCTAAATTTTTTGCCACAAGCAGAGCAAGATTTTCTATGTTCCTTAGCCATTGTAAGCAGTGGTTTTATTTAGTTCTGCACCATTACTCTTTGGTTCTTCAAGCTAAAAAACATTTAGCTTTGAGCAACTTGGATGTTGTTATGGTAACACTGTCAAGCATCACAGCTGAGGTAGCCGAGTAATCTGCCCACTATCTCCATAAGGGCCAAACACTGTTTTTGGTCTACATTAAGCATTTCCGATTCACATTGAATGACTGGGTTGAGCTGATCTGGGTAGAATCTGACAACACGTTCAAGCAGTCTGAGGACTTTTTAACACATATTGTTTCAACTTTTGGTTTCTGCCAATAGGTAATTATTAAACAATACAACTGTCACTAGTGATTCATGAAAAGTTAACATGGGAAAATGTAATCTGTTCCTTCAGGGATGATATGAAGCAATCACATGAGGAAATATCACCTGTACAGGAAGACAATTACTTTAACATGCATAATAAATATTTTTATATATAGATTGAATTTTTTTTAAAAAAATCCATTCTCGTGGACTTGTCATATGATTATAGCAAGCTTTCAGTAACATGGATAAACTCTTTTTAATCATTAGATGTTTTCTTGGCTGAAAAAAAATTGATAAGGGGTACAGCCAAAAGAAAAAACAAATCTCTTTTGTTAACAGAAATTAATAGTTAAAATTTATACAGGCTGGAAGTGAAAGAAAATATGAAAGAAAATTGGATTCATGCCATTATTGAAGTCACATTGTTGGCAAATAAATTTGTAATATTAAGAAAAGGGAACAGAGTTTTAGAATTTGGTCGGTATTTAATTCTTTTATTTAAATACATATAATTATCTTTCTATATATGCAATTCTTTATTTAATTACACAATAGGAAATGTTTTTGTTGAATATGCAATAGAAACAACATTTGGGAGAATTTAAGGCATAAATCATCATTTCTTGCTTGAATTAGTCTTAAGTTGTAGGGAACTGCTTAAGATAGTCTTACAATTTGGGACACTGATGTAGAAAATATATTGCCTCTGCCCATCTTAAAGCTGGTTAAATTTGCATAATAAAATCATGTACAGTTCTTAAAAATGAAGTATTGCTGAGGATATACCCACTCAGAAAATAAGCAAAAACATAAAATGAAACACCAATTTTCCTGAAAACAATTATATGGAAACTTCAAGATTTTAGTTACACTAGGACAGAAACAAATCAGGTAGATAAATGAGAATTCTTAACCATAACTAAGAGAAATAAGAGAAATAAATACCGGGGGCATTGCAACAACTATTGCTAAAACCATTTTTAATACCAGATAGCTTAGCCCAAATAAATCTTTAAATGAGTGTCACATTAAACGTTACCAAACTGAACTAGTAGAAATAGCAAAAAAAAAACCTATTAAAACTAATTACACAATATTTTTAAAATTGATCTGTTTCCTCATTTTTAGCATCCTTGGTGAGAAACATCACCAGGTCCTATGTTCGAACCTCATGGTCACTATCAGAGAATGTCCAATCAGTCCTGCTGCTCAAGGCAATAATGATGAGTGGTTGAATAGTAAGTAGCCCCATCTTTTCTCATCTAATACCTCAACAGGCAATTGTTATCTGCACCATGACCAAGTTTTTCATCTCTTGTATTTCTTTTCTGTTCTCTTCGCATTTTAGCACTATTTTCTTTTTCTAGGAATTGTTTTCTGTGCTGTCCTATTAATTTTCTCTGCTTCATTGATTTGTTTTCACATATTCTTCTCCTCTGCTTTCCTATCCTATCATACAAAATTATCTGCTACAATGTACTACCTGTTAATAACTACTTCAGCTTCAACCGCAATAATACACGAGCACACAATAGATACAAACTCAAGATAAACCGCTCCAAACTTGGTTGCAGAAAATATGACTTCAGTAACAGAGTGGTCAAAGCCTAGAATGCACTACCTGACTCTGTTGTTACATCCCCAAACTCCCATAACTTTAACCTTAGACTGTCTACTGTTGATCTCACCCCATTCCTAAGAGGTCTGTAAGGGGCGTGCATAAGTGCACCAGCATTCCTACTATCCCCTGTCCTACTGTCTCTATTTTTTTTCCATACCCATTTACTATGCTCATATTTATTTTATACTAAACCTGTTATCTTGTACATGTTTGGAAAAATAAATAAAATAAAATAAAATAAAATAAAATAAAATAAAATAAAATAAAATAAAATAAAATAAAATAAAATAAAATAAAATAAAATAAAATAAAATAAAATAAAATAAAATAAAATAAAATAAAATAAAATAAAATGAAATAATAAAATAAAATAAAATAAAATAAAATGAAATAATAAAATAAAATAATAAAATAAAATAAAATAAAATAAAATAAAATAAAATAAAATAAAATAAAATAAAATAAAATAAAATAAAATAAAATAAAATAAAATAAAATCATCATCATCATCATCATCAACATCATCATCATCATCAACATCATCCTCTTGAAGTGGTGGTTATTTTCCTTCTGTCCTAAGAATTCCTCATTTTTATTGGCTCATCAGCTTTGTTTCTTGTTCTCTCCTGGTTCTTTTCCTGTTGGTCAGGAAACCTAGCTACATTTAATTTGTTATTTTTTAAAAAAAGTAAAGGAGGAAACCATTTAAATATTTTAATTATCTTCATCCCCATCCTCCACACTCTATTGAACATTCTCCCTTGTCACAGTAATGCATTATTAGGTAGTTGTGCTTTGAACTAAATCTTAGAATTGATGGACTGAAATGTACATGCACATCAATTGAAAGGGCTCATTAAGGAAAGCAGAATGAGAGTGATTACAACACTTAAAATTACTTTTGTCTGTTTATTGGGAGGAGAGATTTACAGTAAAAACACACCTGACTAACTCTGCCCTTCAGGAAAATAGAAGAATTGCAAAGTTGAATACACTGGCGTTAGCCCCATATTTATAAAACGACCTTAATCTTTTTGGAGTACTAAATTTTACCTTCAGATTTTAAAATTTGTAACTAGACATGCCAATTTAAAAAAAAGAATTTCTAACTTTACTTTCAAAGAGGAAAGAACGGGAAGCAGAAAGTTTCTCAAAACCCTGACTGGACATCTGACCCAGCCCTATTAACAATTATTAATGTACTTGAATATAGGTAGCCTGGCTTTGTAACTTACATTGTGATAACCTTGAGGCTGTCTTTGAAGAAATATCTAGAAACTTCAGTACTATTAAAAACCACTATTAGGCCAGTATAGATCAGGTGCCTTCCAAAGCCATCAAATGAACGCCAAGAATTTTTTGATCTGTAAATGTGACAACAAACTCATAGAATTTAAAACCTGCAATGTAGACCTGTGATCTTTTGTATTTCAGTGATAACATCTTCTCTATCTATATGACTCCATTCTTGTTTGCCATAAAAACTGTGTCCGAGGACCTTTTTTCAAGCAAGCAAATTCCTGAAAAGGCTGTTAATTTTTTTGGAGAATTGAGATTTACAAATGAATGAATAACTCTATTACAGATTCCAAATCCCCCAAGCATGAATCAGAATTGAACCTGTTGTGAAATCTAATAGCAACTCAGGCATGGGCAGAGGAGGGATATGGAGCATAACTTCACACATACTGTACATCTCAGACTGAATCTCAGCATTGTTTAACACAGTCAGGAAATACCAGAAAAAGCTACTTGAGAAGTAATTAGGAGTTGAAAAAGAACAAATTTGGATCCATTGTTACAACGCCTAGGATAAGACATTCATATTGCTTTTTTTAATCCATCCTGTCTCATAGGAGTACCAAATTAAACTTCTGAGCAAATGCACATTTAGTCTTAATTGTATTATTTATGATACAGTTGGCTGACTCTGTGACACTTCATGTTCTTTGGCCCAACAACCCTCATCCTCTCAAAATATGTGCTAAAGTATTGACACTGCTACTGAAGATGAAAGTACTTAACATTTTTTATCTGAACTTTATTCCAAATAACCATAGGTTACAACTGAAACCAGAATTCATCTTTAGATCTTTATTATTCACTGATTTATTATGGGGAGTACACTTTCATGTATGTATAACTCATTTCCTAAGTTTCAAGGGAGGCTATTTAATATGGATAATGGATGTATCTTCAGCTTTCATAGAGACCAGATTACATTATTCAAATTGAGAAAACAGCAGGGGTTCTAAGCTTTCCTCCTACTAGCCAAAATCTTTAAAAAGAGCCAATCCTATAGATAAGTAAGTCATATTTTGATATAAAAATAACTAAGACTGAATATATCACAAACTCTTTTATGAGCTCAACATTGTTTGAGGTGAACAAGAAAAATAAATGCATGAGAAGAGGAGGAGACAGGGGGCAATTGAAAGGTTTCAAAATATTGAAAAGGATAATCCACAGCTTCTATGTGTAATCTGTTTTTTAGTGTCCTGGTATGTCTGCTGTTGGACTGGCATGTGTGTCAGCAAAAAGGGGAGAGGAAAAAAGGAGAGGAAACTCAATTCCAGCCTTGAAATGTAGGTGTAATTTCATGCAGACTGATTAATTGACTTAGCTACTAGCCAGAATTGTTGTGGGACAGATGTAGATCCACATTCACATTGGTCCAGCCTTTTGTATACTGTAGGAGTTGGGGACCAATTTTTATTTTTATTTATTTATTTATTTTAATTTGTCAAGCATATATGATTACAAGCAAAGTATAAACAAAGTATAAACATGATTGTATATATATATATATATATATAATAGTACAAACATGATTATGAGTACAAGAAGTATGAATATATGGGTACATTAGGACAGGAACGGTAGGCACGATTGTGCGCTTATACACGCCCCTTATAGGCCTCTTAGGAATGGGGTGAGGTCAATGGTAGATAATCTAAGGTTAAAGTTTTTGGGGTTTGGGGAAGAAACTACTGAGTCAGGTACCAAATCCCACCCTCTGAGTTGCTAGAACATGCTGGTGGTCCAAGCTAAAATTGGAGAGAGAGACAGAGAGAGAAGGAGACAAGAGAAAACAATGGGAGAAACTAGGAGACAAAGTGAGGAGAAAACTCAAGATACAAAGACTATTTTAGAAGTGAGTGACTGGAGAAAAAAGTTGGAAAGTAACTGGTATGAGCATGTGGAGCAGCTGTTGATTCCTCAGTCAAAGAGGGAGAAGAAAAGTCAATAGATGGGTTCCCTGGAGGAAGTGAAACGAAGTCCCAAAGAGACAACATCTTCACTCAAGACCCATGAGAGGATGGAGTAGCTAATTGTGGACTCATGATCAGAGTCTTTGATGAAGCTCCTAGTCTCAGGGAAGGACTAGACAGAAGACTTCTGAAAGAGATTCACCCATTGATTGAGGAGACACAGGGGATGATTGGCAGAATGGATTGAAGAAAAAGATACAAGCAGTATGGAACACACTCATTTATATTTCCAGTACATTCTTTTCTTTTACTTTCTCTTGAGAATCCCACAAATAGAGGAGAGAGAAAGAATGAAATGGCAGGAAGTTAAACATTTAAGAGTATAGTGAGGTGAGAATAGTCTCTGGAAGAGAAACAAGAAGAAACCCAACACCAAGTAGAAGGCGATATAGCTTGATGTAACTATATATTATAAATTGCTTTGCTGCATGTAGTAAAGAAGAAGCATAAATGCACCCACTGATCGTATTCCTCTGTATCAATTGTTATGCTTGTAATTGTAACCATGGAAAGTGTGCAGAGAAGAAATACAAAGATGATAAGGGGTCTGGAGGCTAAATTGTAGGATGAACAGTTGAGGGAGGAGTTATGTCTAGCCTCTCAAAGAGAAGGATTAGAAGGGACATGATAACCATTTTTTCAATACATGAGGGGCTGTCACAGAAAAAAGAGATTGTCTCATTCTCTTAGGCACCAGAGTAGAAGTAATGGGTAGAAGTGAGGAGAAATTTTCTGACAGAGCAATTAATCAATGCTTGCCTCCCAGGGTTGTGGGTGCTCCATCACTGGAGGTTTTCAAAAATAGATTGGACAACCATTTGACCAGGATGGTATAAGCTCTTGCCAGTCTTCTGTCTTCTCTTCTCTTCTTTTTCTTTTTAGCTATACTGGCCATAATGAATGAAACATATACTGTACATGAATAGAATGCCACCACCTCAGAAAGAAATAAAGACACAAATGAACCAAACAATCTTTTTAATTATGATGTCTTGTTGGCATTTGTTAAACTTGACCAAACCCAAACCATGATGTTTATGCTGGATGCGGAAAATCATTATTACAGAATTATACTAATCATCTATTGTCTATTTCATCCTCATGACTTAATTCCCATGACAAGTTCTCAATCAGCATGATTGTTTTCTCTCAAGTTTTTCTTTAATTCTTAGCTCAGTCCATTGTGTTAGTTCTTTTTAATGGAAAAGCAACCCATATGTTCCTTAAATAAACGCACAAATGGATTGTATAAATGGGAAAGGAAGAAAAAGGGAAGAAAATAGTTTCTGGATTGTACCACAACTGAAGAACCGAACTGATGTTGTGGAGGCATATGTACCTATGATAGCCATTGGGGACAAAAGCTTGTCTGAGTAAGTGTACTTGTGCATAAATACACACACACACACAAATACTTGTGTTTTGCAAGTTTAAACTGGGATGAATAAACCAAAGTCTGAATGGGCAAAAATATCTATGTGTACAAGCCATTCCTCAGACTAAATGGATGCAGGAGGCAAAATTGGATAAAAAGTGAAGATTACATGGGATTCTAATTTAACTTTATGTGTGTTCTGCATCAGAAAGTTCTATTTTCATAGTGCTTAGAAAGCTAATGCTAGATTAAAGCCTAAAGACATGCGTACAATGTTTGCAAACCTTTTGCTAACTTCCTCTTCTCTGCCTGCAATTATGAAAACGTCTTTAAATATATAAATAAAATGAAAGCCTAAGGTTGGCATTTCCTTGTTATCTCACTAATTGTTTACCTGGAATAAGAAAAAATATGACCATAGTAGAAAGTTTTGAGTTATTCTGTTTCTTATGCTTGGATGATTACAAGCAATTCCAATTTTTCACACAAAAAATGTGGTTGTCTTAAGATTGACAAACAAATGACCCTACATTTCTGGAAGGGATGGGGAAAAGACATATTTTTGCAGCCTTGTGACTCATCTCTCCATCCCTCCATCCAACCACTTCACAGATATGTTGATGACATAAAGGTCCCCATCAGATAGAGTAGATTGGAATTTTCATCCTATTGACTTTTTGGGAAGTGTCAACAGTGTAATTTAAGTCCATTGATGAAATTAATACATTTTTCGGGTTACAAAGAAAAACCAGTGTTTGTTAAGCTGCTTAGTTCATCTCTTATCCAGCCTAAGGGAAGTTGCAAAGTCAGGATTGGAGAGTAAAGATATTCTTTCCATCTCCAATTTTCCAAATATGACATTGGGTTCCTAGTCCACAGAAAATAATGGATAATTAGATTATCAATTATAGATATACATTAAATATAGCATTTTACAATAGGTGTCATAATTGTGCTAATTATATTCTGTGTCTGGAAAATAATCAACATCCATAATCAATAAGAACTCTTCAGTTGTCTTTTGTAATTGTTTTTTTTTTTTTTGCAGTATTCTGTTTTGATCCTATGACTATTAAGAGGTCTTTAAGTTGCTCAGAGACAATTCAGACTGGAGGGTCATAGAAGTCTATGATCAATAAGTAGGTAGCTGGGGAGATAAGGTTTAAAAAAAATGAAAAATGACATGAGTATTTATAACTGTAGTCAATGCCTTCTGTTCATCCAGAACCCAGATAATTCTTTTCTTTTTAAAATATATGATTTATACTTCTGAAAAATATTACATGGATATGCAGTAATATCTGCATGATAGATTTCATTTGGTCTACAGCATCTCTCAAAAATTGT